>ML390911.1:0-67565 GCA_005239525.1 Nicotiana knightiana
ATGGAAACTGCTATGCTTTTTTTATCATCCTATTCTTGGAGAAACACAATGCAAAAAAAAAATTATGAGAAGCGAAAGGGCCATGTTCTTAGTACCTCCATACACCTCATCACCCAAAAGAGGTATACCTAGGTACTTCGCATGAGCACGTATCTGTTTCATAAAATTGATGTTGAGATTAACGGAGGGTATCCTGTAATTGAGAAATACTACTAGAAAATAATGCTGAAAGCAGAGCATCTACACATTATTTCTAACTTTTTAAAAGGAGCAGCATCTACATGTTTTATCATCATAACTACATTATTATATGCATATCAAGAACAAAGCTCAAACCAGAAAGCTCCCATCTTTTCGAGGATACAACATAGAGCTACTTTGGACTAGAATCAGGTGAGACTAATATCACACTGAAAATTTGTCTTTAACTTTTGATTTTGAAGACATCAACAAGAAAATAAACTTACCAGATTTAGGCGAAATAGAGAGAGGCAGACCGAAGACGGCGAGTCACAAGTAGACCGGAGACGGGCAGACGGCTGTGGCCTGTCGGGCGTCGGCTGGTGAAGTGAAGTCGACGAGGACGAGGACGACTGGCGGACTGGACGAGGACAAGGAGACTGGACGAGGACGAGGGCTCGAGGTCGAGACGTCGAGGAGAGTGGAGACTGGAGAGTAGGGCAGACGGGCAACGACAGTAGACGTTAGGAAATAGGAAATTAGGAATTAAGTTTAGGGTTTCTGTTTGTTTAAGAATGAGGAGAGTGGAAGGGTTTTTGAATTTTTGTCATTTTGTGTTTTTGTTTTTGATATTTAATATATAATATATAATTATATATGGATAAAAATAAATTTTATATTCTTAAAGGGTTAACGGATTAGCCGTTAAGAAAATTGAATAATCCTCCCCCAAACCGATAAGCCGTTAATTAAAAAATCCCAATCCGTTCCCCGTCCGTTAAACCGTTAATCCGATACCAGTAAGCCATTAAGCTTCGGTTCGGTTCGGTTTTCGGTTTCGGATCAGTTTTGAACACCCCTACTTGGTGGTTCCACTCGAATTTTACCGCCTGATGTAGCATTGACGCTACAACCCCAACATCATGAATCCAGGTTCCTCCCAACAATAGGTTGTAGGATGCTGGCACATCTATCACCTGGAAATCCACTTCGAACCAAGTCGGTCCCATCTGCAGACATAGACTGATCTCCCCTATGGTGGACCTCTGAGAACCGTCGAAGGCTTTCATATTGATCGCTCCATCTCTTATCTGATGTAGCCCTTTACCCGATTTCTTGAGTGTTATCAGCGGACATATGTTAATACTGGAACCTCCATCGATCAAGATCCTTGTGATGAAATGATCTTCGTATTGCACGGTGATGTGCAGCGCTTTGTTTTGCCCCAATCCTTCAGGTGGTAGCTCGTCCTCATGAAAAGTGATTTTGTGACTTTCCAGTACCTGGCCTACCATATTGGCCATTTCCTCGATAGTGATGTTTCTTAGCACATATGCTTCGCTCAACACTTTCAACAAAGCATTTCTGTGTGTTTCAGAATTTTGTAGCAAAGAAAGGATGGATATTTGTGTCGGTGTCTTCTTCAGCTGGTCGATGACTGAATAATCCTTAGCCTGTACCTTTCTCCAAAGGTCACCGGGACCTGTTTCGATAAGGGGAGGTCGGTTGGTAGCCTGCTTGCTTAATTCGGCCAGATGCTCAAGGGTGTAGAGCCTACCAGTTCTCGTTATACCCTATGCTGCGACAGCCTCCTCATACCTGACCTTGCCTTTCCTTCTCGCCTCGACTGTATAGTCCCAAGGGATAGCGTTTGAATAAAAGGGCGGCGTGGTTGACAGTGCCACCGGAATTGGTGCGTCCATCCTTCTTTCAAACGGAATGTGTGTTCGGGGTGGCAAGACTGCGACCTCGAATGGTGCCGGTGCATTTGCTGGAGATACAAACTCAACTTCAATTGGCACTGGTGACTTTGCAGATGGCGCTGCTTCAAACTCAAGTGGTATAGACATATTCACCTCAGCGTCCTCAGATGGTTGAATCTGGACTATGATCAGTTTGAGAGTGACTGTAGGTTTCTTTGGGTCATCGCCTTCTGCGATCAACCCGATTGATCCCTCGAGATCTCAATCATCTTCTATTTCAATCATATGGATACCTCCACCCTTATGGTCTGGAAAAGGATTGTTGCGGACATTTGGAGGGTCTTTTGCCATAATAATCTTGTTGTCAATGAGAGCCTGTATTTTGTCCTTCAGAGAACGACATTCTTCGATGGTGTGTCCTTTCATGCCGGGATGGTATGCACAGGATTTGTTTGGGTTAACCCACTGAAAAGGGTTCTCAGGGGTTGCAACAGGGATAGGTGTGACATAACCAGCAACTTTGAGCTTCTCATACAGCTGGTCAATGGGCTCGCCTAGGGCGGTGTATTGCTTTGGAGGGCAGCGATCAAAATTAAGACGAGGTCTAGGGAAGTTTTGACGTGCAGGGGGTGATTGGTAATGGGATGGTTGGGAATTATAAGTGTGGTAGACAGGAGTGGGTTGTGAGTATCTGGGCGAAGCAGGTTGATATGTGGGTAGTGGAGATTGGTAGGTGGGCAGTGGAGCTTGGTAGGAAGGTGGTGGAGCTTGGTAGTTCGGTGAGGGTGCTTGGTAGTTTGGTGATTGGAGGTGTTGGATAAGTTTGGTATTTGAATGGGGATTTGGATCTTTGTGCAATCATTACGGCTCACACGTCTTTCTTCTTAGACACACCACCGGACTGTAAAGCCTTGTTAGTGGCTTGCAAGGCTTCAAAATTGGTAACCATACCTCTTTTAATACCTTCTTCAATCCGCTCACCCAATTTGATGATGTCGGAGAACTTGTGGCCTTCAACCATCATTAACCATTCATAATACTGCGGGTCCTGAGCCCTGACAAAGAACTTGTTCATCTGCTCTTCCCTAGAGCAGGTCGGACTTTAGCGGCTTCGGACCTCCAGCGAGTAGCATACTCGCGAAAGGTTTCTGTGGGTTTCTTCTTCAAATTTTGAATGTAGAACACATATGGTGCGTTCTCTATGTTGAATCTAAACCTATCCATAAAGTCAGACGCCATGCTTACCCAGTTTAACCATTTCTTGGGGTCTTGGATGATGTACCAAGACAGTGCGTCTCCCTTCAAACTCCTTATGAACAACTTCATGCGGATTCTTTCATCCTTCCCAACGCCAACCAACTTGTCGCAATAGCTCCTCAGATGGACTCTCGGATCACCAGTACCGTCAAACATTTCGAACTTTGGAGGTTTGTACCCCTCGGCCAGTTCGACATTAGGTTGTATACAAAGGTCTTGATAATTCAACCCTTCAATTCCCTTGGTTCCTTCAACACCCTGGACTCGGCTGGTCAGTTTCTTAAGCTCCTCGGCCAGGTTCTTGATAAGTAAGTCCTTTCCATCAGACTCGGATGCCTGTGAGATAGGCGGAGTGGAGTGGGTCACGGTTTCCACATAGATGGGATTGTTATAGGTGTGGAAATGGTCCTTTGTGGGGTTTTGAGGTTCAGTGATGAGTAGTGTAGTGTTATTTGAGGTGTGGTAAGCATTGCACTGCGTTGGGAGAGTTTGGTTCTTTGAGGGAGTGGCGTGATGGTGAGGTGCGGGATGATTTTGCTGTCTTGGGATATTTTTTGGAGGTGCGGGGTTTTGAGCATTTGGAAGGTTGACGTCGGGGACGTTGAGGGAAAATGACAGGTTGGCCAGATTCCGGACTTGATCGAGTTCTTCCTGAAACTTCAGCAATTTCTGTTCAAGTGGTGACATGTTCTCATGCAGGACCTGAATACCTCGGCCATCAGTGGCCTCTACCCGTTCAATCATATTCTCCTTTCTGGTGCCGCTTGACTCTTCCATCTTACTTTTGCCTTCCCTTAGGAGGACTAGGAGGAGGAGTAGGTGGAGGTCCCTTGGATCTTGTGCGATAGGCTGATGATGCCAAAATGCACGAACTAACCTTTAGGGGGGGAATAATAAAGAAAAAAAAGAAATAAAAATAAAAAGTTAACCAGGTCAGTGAGGATTATGAAAAAGAATATTGTGGTATTTAAACACATAATGCGGAAATGTAAAACGCGTCCTAAGTTAGGAACCTCTTTGTGCCCGAGGTAGGCCTAGCGACAAATTGATTTGGAGAAATTAAAATGATAAATGACTCATTTTATTGATAAGAAAAATAGACTGTAAAGACCCATAAAATCTTTTTGTTTAAAAATAATGCCTGAATGAGTCCCCGAGTTGTTCTTATTGTGGAAAATTTTAAAATGGACCTAAATTGAGTAAAAAGTACCCTGAGATTTAAAGAATAAAATTTTCCAGAAAGTAGGTGTTATGCGATCGCATAACGTGTATGCGGACCGCATAATGGTCGCATACACGGGCAGATCACTGCCCCATTTGAGGTCAACTATGCGGTCCAATATGCGATCGCATTTCAGTTCTGCGGACCGCATAAGCTGTCGCATTGTTGCCTTTGATTTTGGGAAGGAAGTTATGCGACACATTATGCGATCGCATAACGTGTATGCGGACCGCACAATGGTCGCATACCTGGGTAGTGTGTTTTGAATTTTGGCCCATCTTGAGGGCCATTATGCGGTCAATTCTGCGGATCGCATGTCATGCATGCGATCGCATTCCTGACCACATTCTTGTGTCGGGCCCCTGTTTTTCTAATTTTTAAAACCTGACCCTAGTTCATTAAAATACCCCTCCCTTTCATTTTTAGCCATTTTTTTTGATATATTAGAGAGAGAAAAGAGTGGGTTCTAGAGAGAGAAAGCCCCAACTTCATCAAATTGGTCTTCCTTCATCACTCAAGCTTGACAAGTAGCATAAATTTCTTCACTCTAAGAGGTAAGCTTCTACCTCATTAACCTTAATTTCCAGATTTTTGTTAAAATGAAACATGAGTGGGATAGTTCATAAAAGATGGGGTTAAGAATCTTGCATGCATGTACCCAAATTATCATAATCTAGTAAAGGAAAATAGGTTGGGAGTAACTTTTCACTAAAGTGAGTTCAAGATATGTTCATGATTCCTAATTCTAAATTTAAATGTGCCACATTGTGAATTAGATTGAAGGTGCTAGAAGGTCCGGTGATTTGAGATAGAAATTAAGGAAAAATCCCGATTCGAGGTATGTATGGCTAACTTTAACCTTTGTAGAATCCTCTCGTTGGGTCTTAGCATACGGTGTACCTTGTTTGAAAATATGTGAATTGATTGTTCAAATGTGTTGAGACGTAAGATTCTATTCTCTGATTGTCCTAGTTGATTTCCATACTATCGTGCTATATGAGATTGTGAAAAGTGTTTTGATGTTCCTATCTTATTATGTGCAAAGCTCGTAAATGCTCGAGGGTATCAATATGAAAGTATGTGTTAATGAATTAAAGAAGGTTAATGTGCCCAAGTGTGGGAATGTATATAATGGCTAAAGAAAACCGTGCATGGTAAGTAATGGAAAAAGGGCATTGTGAAACGATGTGAATGAGTTGAACAATTATGGCAATGCCTTGTATATGAATTACTACTTGGGGAGGATTATTGTGCCTTGGGTCCAAATATATGAATTGTGGACGTGAACTTGTGATTCCTTGAAACAATAATTCTTGTGATGTAATTGTTTGTGGTTGATGTTATGAAATATGATTGTCAGGTGGGATCAGGTTGCGCGTCGCAACACGAAGTGATAAGCTTGATGAGGTGTGAGGTAATAAGGGTGGCCGAGGTAATAAGGATGGAATGTGATCATTATCACTACTGAAACGAAAATCTATGAGCTCTTGAATATGATGATGTTGAAAGGGGAAAAAGGAGAGATTGTGAAACTTGTTTGATTTTAGTTGTTTCTTTCCACGTGCATTGATTAATTGGTTCTATTACTATCTCTTAATTGTGTACTGGTTGATTGTACTTGGGATAAAGTTTGTTTATACAAACTAGTACTATTCCACAGTACTAACGTCCTTTTTGCCGGGGGCGTTACATCTTTTATATGGATGTAGGTGGGTCCATAGCAGGTAGCTTAGCTCGCCGTTAGTGGTGCTTTCTCCTCATCCTTTTTCAGCTGTACTGGTGAGCCCAACTTCCTCTCGGGGCCATGCGTAGTTCATGCCATCTCCTTTTGAGTATATTATGTATTGTAAGGTATAGCCGGGGCCTTGTTGCCGGCAAGTATTGTATAAACTCCTAGTACTCTTAGAGGCTCCGTAGACACTATGTGAGTGTGTATATATATTTTGGGCAGTGGTTGTATTTACTCGTAATCGTGGTCCGTATTGGGAAATGTTGTAGCTATTATGTATGTTTTGGGAAATCTAGCATATTAATGTAAAATGAGGAAAAAATTGGATTTATTGTGGTAATCACACACTTTTAAGCTTGTCTCACTGTTTCACATAAATAATGTATGCTATAAACACGGGGGAAACGTGTCGGGTAGGAAAGGAAAATCAGGTTCGCTTGACTGGGGTCACCCGGTTGAGTGTCGGTCGTGTCCCTCGATTTTGGGGCGTGACATAGACAAATCCCAAAATGATAGACGAAAAATAAAAGTCACTAATGTCCATTGGCCTTATTACATTGATAGAGAAAAATAAAGACACTCCTATCTACTTGGTCCCAGAAGGACCTTCCCCAGACTCGGCATTCTTGCTTTCCTCGTACAATTTTCCCAGCTCGTGAAGTCCCAACAACATGTAGGTTCTAGCTAGATATCCTCCTTCAGCTCCCTCAGCCTTTTGACAATTCTCGACTCTTTTGATGAACTTCTCTTTCAGCTCGACTATACCTCATTCCAAGTACCCCAGCCTCTTGTTGGCGCTGATAGCCATGTCCTTCCATTCCTCGATCAATTTTTTGTTGGACTCATGTATCTTGTGGTGATCATCCTCACATTCCCGGATCCTTTTGCGCAGTTGGTTGTATTTGACTTGTGCCTCGGCCCTTTCATATATAACCCTGTGACCTCGGACGTACCTCGGCTTGCTCTGACCACCCAGATCCTCTTCCAACCAACCAAGATCGAAGGGGTACAACCGGCATGATACCTGTCTGGCTCGATGGTGTCTTTCTCAAGTATAATCTTGTAGTGCCACAGGTGCTGAGCTTGACATTGTGAGGACTGTCATCATTTTGAAAGTCGGCTCGAAGATGGATCATCTTCTCGACCCTAGGTGTGACTTGCTTCCTACCTGCTTGCCTCATAACTCGAAGAGGGACGTAAGGGTATGTCCCCCTTAGACTAATCAGTATCAGAAATGATGCGTCTCGGGATCGAATGATGAACTCATCCGTCAAAAACCATTCAAACATCCATTGAACCTGTTCTTCAGTCAAGTTATCAAAAAACTCAATCCATCCCTCGACATTTTCAGGCTGAGCGAACATGTCGGAGATATAATTCATTCGCTTTGGGTGATGGAAAGTGATGTGGTCATCCCACATTCTGCGGTGAATGTCTTGTCGGTATTCGCGTTGAAGTAATAAATTGCAACCTTCGAAATGCTTTGCTCCTTGTTGACACATTTCCAAGGCCCGATATATGTCTGCAATGGTCATGGGCACAATGCTGAAGTCTTGCCCATCTACCCCTTCCATTATGGTCTTAGTTACCATGGCTAGCCTGGTATGGATCTTTTCCTTCTTCATCGGGAACACGATCAAACCCAAAAAGAAAACCATAAACACGAACACTCGGTTATGGATGTGTCCCAGAGAGGTGATAACAAACTCGTCATAGTAGGTGCGGTACGATTTGCTGTGGCCATACCTTTCGTACAAGTAGTCAAAAAGAATGTACGAATCCTCCAAATATACCAATTCTGCATCCTTTTTCAGGCCCATCATTTTGAGGAAACTTTTTCCTGTGCGGTTCTCAGTCATCAACAACCCTGGAGTTTCCCTTACTAGGTTAGCCAGCCCTCCTATCTCTTATATCAAAGGCATCATTTCGATATTTCCAAAGCGGAACACGGACCTTTCACGATCCCAGAAAAGGGTAGCAACCTCTATTATCATTTTGTTAGGCTAGATTTCTAGGAGAGATGGTAGGTTACCCAAGTGTTTCCTGACGATAGCTTTGTCACTAGAGTGCAGATCCTCCGACTAACTCAACAGTCTTGGGTGGATATTGGAGACCATGCCGAATTTGGGGACTTCGTGCCTCATTTTTCTACAAAGCAAATAAGGTTAGGCCCTTACCCCCACCGGACTCGACTATTTAACGTCAATAATTAGCAGGAAGCATTTAGTTCTCCAAATAAATGCACAGAACGTGAGGGCGTCCGTTTGGGTTTAGGGAAACCCAGTGGACTTTTGGATAAGGCTACCTTAAAAGCTATCGTGCAGACGACACTTTAGCTCGACTAGGTTTGACCATGATGCATGTAATAGTGAAACAGAGTAAGGTTTCTATGGGGTTTTAGACCGGTACCCTTGAGCGGACAACTCAAGGGGGAAAGGCACGGAACTGTCGACTGCACCGCTGATCGACTAGTTTTACCGCAAATAAGCCTTTTCGAATTTAGCCGGTAATAATATAGGAAGAGCGCAACCACTCATCAAGCGTTGGTATAGTATTTTGTTTGGCACGGGTGGAGTATGAATGTTGAGCATGATTATGCAATAATAAGTATTAAAACAAGTTATCACGTATTTGCACGTTAAAGAAAGCGGTAAAAACAACAGTAATGATTTAAAGCAGTTACAAAAGAAAACAAAGAGACATGTCAGTTTCGTCTTTGAGGAAAAGTAATCACCTGAAGTAAACAACTAATTGCATGTAAAGGGAAAAGGAAAGGGTGCAAGTATTTAAAAAAAAAATAAAGGCACAAATTCACGAAACGATTTGAAATGGTAAAAACCTGGATATCCCCAGCAGAGTCGCCATGCTTTCGCTCTCCCCTTTTCCCCAAGCGCTCATTTCGCGCCCGGTTGAAAGGTTTTATGACATTGGTTGACAACTCGTTCCTTTTGCAAAAGGGGTTTGTATATTTTGAAGAGTCGCCACTTAACGATTTTAACGGTGCGTTAGGACACCTAAGTGGTTCAATTACAACTACGTTACTAATCGGAGATTGGGTAAGGGATTGAAATTATCCTAAGGGGAAGGTGTTAGGCACCCCTCAGGATCCACGAGTGTGGTTCCCGGCGAAATGGTTTCTATGAATTTGTACGACTTAGCAAACAAACAAATAAAGGCTCAAATAAGAGGGGACTTAAGTCTTAAGCATGCAGATGTTTGAAAATAGTAAAGAAGATTAGATTTTGAAAGGATTACGATCTAAGCATATAAAAGGTATCCTAGGTTTATAATAAAATGGATCACATCAATGCAATACCCGGTAATCACTCCTTGAAGAGGGGCTACACGTGGTATTAGTGCACCGGTCATCATATCCATATTCTACCCTTTCCTACTCCATGAAAGTAACTAAATCGAGTGTTGGTCTCGACCTTTATTGCATGCTGCTACCCATCCCTTCCTATCAGTCCCCGAGGAAATTAGGACTCATATCCTAAAGGAGGTGCTGGGCAGACCCTCAAGTTTTAAAGGTGAAAATTCTAAGGCGACATATAAACAAGTAGGACTGCAGATAAAGGGAAAGCATGGAAAGCAAATAAAGGCTCAAGTATTCCTCCCCACACAGTACACATAAACAACATGTCTCATACACAACTAAGGTCCATATTAATTTAGAATCCTAAAGCATGGTATCTAGGTGATTTAAAAATGTCAAAGAAATAGGCCTTTTGTTTCATAACTCAGCGAGGAAGTCCTAATCAGTCTTGCCTGCTGATTTTAGCATGCTGACACTAATCACAAAGGACAGTTTTTGGTTTTATTTCTCTATGGCTGATTACCTAAGGCTTGCCTAGGTGTAAAATAACATGCAGCAGTAGTTAGACTAGGTGTTGTTAAGCGGGTATGAATGAAATCCTAAGGCATGGTATCTAATGCACAGGTAGGGATGCAGAATAGAGAATCCTAAGCAGGATTTCTAAATGCACAATTATTACAGCATTAAGCACGATTTCAAAATATGCAAGAGGGGAAGTTTATTTTAGTGTCTTTTATCCTAAACAGGATCTCTAAGTGCGCATAGAAATATGAAACATGATTGCAGAAGATACCCATTATTAACATTATTTACCCTATCAAAAAAAATTTCTAAGTGATGAATGAAAATACTGAAACAAGATGCTGAAACAGTGTTCATAAAGCCCGAATAGCATGATTGCATGATATGCTTTGCACATATTGATCCTAAACATGATTCTATTGCGCAAATAAGGAAAGTAAACCTAATAGCATGGTTTCTACCCTTTAATATACTACAACATGCATATCACCCACCCATTTTTACTATCCGACCCCAGAGTTGTTTACAATTAATTATTACAGACCATTTGTATAAATTACATAACTAGAAATAAGAAAAACAAGAAGTTAACTATAGGGAGCCTTCATAATAGGCCCAAATATCAAGGTCCTCAATGCCAAATAATGTTTCACAGCCTTTCACAATCTGGGTGTGTCAGAGTTCCATAAGGACATCAAGGGATCCCGGGCATTGCTCACACCCAGATTTCATAGCCAAGATAGAGTAAGTGCAGTGTGGAATGGCCAGCCTTTGTGTGTCAAAGTTCAGAGGGAGCTCAAGGGTCCCAAGGCAATGCTCACACAGAGGGGGCAGAACCTAGACTTCTAAGAGTATATGTGAGAGTGCTCGACATAGTTTTGAAAAGGGTAAGTAAGAAAACAGTTTTGAAAAGTGTAAGTAAGAAAACAGTTTTAAAGAGGGAAACTTGATTGGAATAGTTTTATAACAAAGTTCAACATCACACAAAGGACCAGGAATAGTCCAACAATCACAAGCAGGGGTACTGGGATTTGAGGGACAAATACAGAGCATGTGAGGGCAAACATGTAGTAGGCAGTACACAATCAGAAGTTCCTAAGGATTCAGGGGATTGGGGGATACAGTAGGGTATAGGATTATACTAACATAACATGACCAAATAGCTAAGACTATGATCACTAATGTACCAATCATAGGCATGGGGGTTCACATAAGAAACAGGTTCTAAGTACACGGAAACATGCTGGTCATTGACAAGTAAAGCATAACTTAACAGGTAGAGGAGATTCAGGATCTTAGTTACAATTTGAACAACAGAACAGTAAATAGAAAAAGATTAGAAAGATAATAAATTGCAACAGTAATAGAAACATGTTGGTTTGAGGGCTGAAATCTGAATTAGAACATACCAGTGAAGTGAAGAAAGCAGAAACACAAAGTAGAAATCCGAAAGGCACGGTAGTTAGCCTTGACTTGCAGCCAGCTAACTTAGAATAGTAGCAAGTAGCACAGAAGAGAGAATAGAGAGAGCAAGTTTTAGTTGTGTGTGAGAGAGAGTTGAACAGATTAGTTCCTCTTTGTGTGTGTCAGTCTGTACTATGAGAGCATAAAAGAGCAGCATATATAGTAGTTTAAAATCTAGGTAAATAAGGGTAGGAATCAAATTAACCAGTAATTAAGGGACTGGGAATCTATCAGAGCATAATCAGTCCAAGTACTCCCTTAATTGAGGGAGTCAAGTTCAAACGGTAATATACAGACGACAAATAAGGTAAGGTACCATATTTAGTTTAAAGGAATATTCAAAAATAGTGTAAAATCAGCATAAATATCCCTTAATTGAAGGGGTTAATCCCAAACGGCTAGTAGGTAAAAAAATAATTAAGGAAAGTGCTTATGCATATAAGGAAATAATTTCAACCCAATTCAAGTAAGCAATTAGGACTAGCTTTAGAAGATATCAATTAAGGAAATAATAATCACTTAACAACAAATCAATTATGTAACAAGGTAAGAAAATAAAGTCAGAAGTCAGTAAGAACATCTCATAAAAAATCAGTAAAGTTTTTCAAATTTTAAGGAATCAAGGGGTACAAACAAAGTAAAGTTCCAGAGAGTTAGGGATTCAAACAGGAACAATAATCAATTAGGAAAATAATAGGAAAGCAAAAGCATAGCAAGGTGAAGAATTACACAGAGTCAGGGATTCGAGGCTAGCACACAATTAAACGAGCAAGGAGAATTAAAGAGTCAAAAACCTAGTAGCAAACTCACACAGGTTTAGAGACAAAGCAGTAATACTAAAGGGATTAAACGGGACGAACACGATACAAGCTGAAGAGAACCTAATCATAAACCCTAATGAGCAAACATGGCAAAATCATAGAGAACTTAAACATTTACGAGAAATAGGACTTTATGCATTTAAACGAACATATCAGTCACAAATAGACTTAGAATTTAGAAAAAACTAGGGTTTTCAGTAAAATAAGTTAAAATGAAAAGAAAACTTCGAATAAATTGTTGAGTCATAGAAATAAACATAGAATAATATTAAAACCGGAAGAAAAATCATTTTTTGAAAGAGGGGTTATGAAACCCTATTTTTAAAATGAAAGATCGTTTAGAAATAGGAAGGTTTTTTGAAGGAAAAATGTAAAAGCTTCATACTATACACAGATCTAAGACAAATCTAAAAGAAAATCGGAAAATATTAGGTGTTAGGGTTTCAGAGAACCTAGAGAAAAAGGAAAACCTTAAAGATGTCACCGACTTTTAGCCGGAAAAGTCATGGATCTTACTCAAACGATCGGAGGTGGTCGGAAAATGGCATGAGGGACCATGGGAGGAGAGTGAACCCAGGTCTCTTGAAGACCTTAGGGATAGCAACACCGGCGTGAAGGAACCATAGGAGGCAGGAGGATGGTGAATATTTCATGGTCTCCGGCGAAGAGACGGCCGGAGAAGACGAACGGCTTCATCAAAGGCGGAGAGGAGATTGGAAGTCTGTAGAGAGGTAGAGAGAGAGAGTAGAGAGATAGATAGACCGAGTGAATGAGGGGTCAGGGGGTAGGAACCTAGGTTTAATTATGGTAACACTAATTTGGGCCGTTGATTTAAATTGATCAACGACTTAGATTAGTCATGGGGTTAGGCCGGGTAGGAATTTGGTTTGGGCTGGGGTTAATTGGGGCAGATTAAATCAGATGGGTTGGGTTCAATTTAGGCTATAATTAAAAATAAAAGTGGCCAATTGTTAAATACCCATTAAAATTAGATAAATAATTAATAAAATAGATAATGATTATATATATAAAAAATGAATTTAATGCTACATAAATGAGAATTAAGGTAATTAACTAAATAAAAAAAATATATGAAAGTGATTAATTATCAAATTAAAATAGCATAAAATGTACAATTAGGCTATAATTGCAAAATCGTTGTAATTATAGCTAAATAATGCCAAATTGGCTAATCTGTGAAATAATTAATCATAATAAGATAAAAAAAATGATATATTGAGCTGGAAAATATTTTAAAATTATTTATAATATACTTTATGAATAATTATAAAATACTAAAGAAAATAGGAAAATAAATTGATAAAAATATGGAAAATTAGGGGAAAATACCATTCATTATGAAAAGTGATGTTGAAGGTATATATGCAAATATTAGAATAGTTTGAGAAAAAATTGGGTATCAACAATGATCTCCTCTCCAAGGTCAAAGAGGATTGCAATTGGGCCGATAAGCATGTAATGGTGCCTTCTCCTGAGGAAGTTATTACTACCCACGTGGAAGGTTTAAGTAATTACACTTACCTCATCATGTTAGGTCCCTTAGAACCGGTCATTATCGCCTTATGCAAGAGGTACGAGGTGACCCTCGATCAAATCACCCCTCCTTATGGAGGATAGTGATTCTTCTCCGTTTTTTGCAAACAAAATCGAGGGGTGTCCCTCCACCCTCGATCATATTATGCGCCTGTAGAGTCCCCGACTCTATCGAGGGGGATTAATCAAACTTGCTCGTCGAGCCAATAGGGCCCCGTTTTAAAGAGTATAGACGAGTCTCGGAACTGAGGCTGGATGAGCTGATTCGTTCGAGTAAGGACTTCAGACTTGATCCCTGCTGATGACATGTCATTTCCCAAGAAATGGAACATGAAGCGTAAGTACAACTTCACCTTGAAGATTTTATTTGTTGTTTCTCCCCTTTCATCCCTTATTATCAGTGTTTTTGTGGTGCAGTTGTGACTCGATGCCGGATGCAGTACCTCAACTCAAGGAGTGGGTCGAGGACCTTGTGTCACATAGACCATATTCTGAGCGCGCATGGCATGAATTGTCGAAGGATCGGTGGGAGGCCCGTAATCATGATAATTTTTCTTTTCTGATTCAATATTGTTTGATTTTCTCCTTGCGCTGTCGGATTCTTATTGGTTATGTTTTCTTTTGTAGGTCTCCCCAAAGATGTTTCTATGAGGCCTCAATACGGTGATGAGGATATGCCTCTCGATTCCCCTGCTCCGAGGCAGGGTGATGAGAAGAAAAGGAAAAGGGCCCCGAGCTCTCTAGACTCCAAAAAAAAAAAACCCAAAGAGGAGGCTGACACGTAAACCTAAGGAAAGTACCGCGTCCTCCCATCGGACTCAATCAGCCGACTGAGGGATGAATCCGAAGAAGAAGAAGACCATTCCGAGCTAGTGGCTTGGGTGCGAACTGCTTTGCCTCAAGCCGGGGAGGCTGCTGAGAAGGCATTGGCCGAGATCTCTGAATCGGAATGGGGTGCGACTACTTCGCCTCAAGCTAGGGGAGTCGAGAGAGAGACTGGGGCTGACACTTATCGAGGAGAGGAGGGTGCAAGATGCGCGTGGGGCGATTGACCTTACCGGGTCTCCTCAGTTCGCAGATGCCATGATCCATGAGGCCGGTATGCTAGAAGGTTGTTGTTACGGGGGGCCTCAGGAGGCGACATATATACACTAATTATTAGATGGGTTAGAGTCCACTGCCTCAGAGGATGTCACTGGGCTTGGTGACTTGCCAGTGTCGAAGAAGGCACCATCATCGGGGGCAGTGGGTCTTTTCGAGCCCAAAGTTGGTGGATCAATTCCCGGTCCCGCGTTAACCCTGACCGAAAGTGGTCAATAGTTTTCTCTGTCTTGGAGGATACCCGGGTTTTCTCTGCCCCTGTGGGGGTTGCTAGCTATCTTGGTGCTTGGTGACCAATGAGGACCAGGTCGTGATGGATGCGGTGGAAGCGCCCTGCTTATTCAATGAAGCTCAACAGGCTTTGAATCGGGTAACTTTGAGTGTCCTTTTATTATGTTTTTTAAATTTGAAGTTGCAAATAATCCTAACACCTTTATTTATGCTTACATACCTCGGTACTGCACCATGAGACTTTCCTCAACAAGGCCAAGGTTCGGGAGCTTACTGAGAAGAGGGACACCTATAAGCTTCTGAGTGAGAAACTTTAGGCCTAGTTAGAAGCAACTCGGAAGGAGCATGACGAGTGGGATGAGCAGGTAAATCAAGTACTTGAAGATAGTGACGACGAACTAGACTCAGTGGCTAACGATACGATCCTGCAGGTTCGACAAAGGCTTGAACAAATCGGGCAGCTCCAGACGTAGGTAAACATGATACAAGTTGAGGCTGAGGAGTTCAAGAAAAATATTGATCTCTTAGCCCCGGAAAAGGAAGTTGTCCAAGAACAACTGGCGTCGGCCGAGGCCCAGCTTCGGGCTGCAAAAGAGAAAAACTTGGTGCAGGGCAAGAAGATCGAGGAGCTATAATTTCAGCTAAAATCGCCTATTTCTGGTCAAGAGAATCTGGCCAAGGAACTCGAGGCGGCCAAATCAGAGGTGGTTGTGGACAAGACCAAGGATGATGCTAAAGTGGCCCAATTCAAGGTTAATGTCGAGGTGGTTCAGGTGAAAGATAAAAGTATGGTGGAGCATGCAAGGTGGCAAGCTCGAAGGGAAGCCCTCAAGGGACTCCATTCTTAGAACTTCAACATACTGGTTGAAATCGAGAATGCCAAAGTAGAAGAAGCCAAGGTCCGGAAGCTGGCTTTTCCCGAGGAAGATTCTGAGATCTTAAACGAGTCTGAAGGCGGGGAAGATCTCGAGGATGAAGATGCTTCCTCTGATGAGGACCAGGCCGCTTAGACCTTTAAATGTTTTTCTTTTTTTGCTTTTTGCATCTTTTTGAGGTTGTTTTGGCCATTATAGATTTCTATATCGGGCCATTCTGGCCTTTGTAACAAGATTATATATATGTAAGACTTTATTTCCCTTTCGGCTTTCAAATTTTCCCTTTGCTTTATTACTTGTATTTATGAAGGCTGGAATGCCTTAACATAAAATAACTTAGGTTATGTTCGAATGTTCAAACAAACCCTGCCTTTACATTACTCTGTTTTAAGGCGTCTTGGGGGTTTGGTGTTATCGAAAACTTTTTCCCAAAGTAGGTAGCCGAGATTATAGTTTTCCGAGGGTAGCCTTGAGAACCAGTTATGAAAAAAATTTCTTTTTTTAAGGCCTAGTTTTTGTTACGGGTTTCGGACGTCTCCGAGTCGTGTTAATATGTCCGTATCCTTTTAGTTTGGGAACTGCCTATTGGACTTGCTTTCCCGAGCTATCCAGGCTTGCCCAAGATAACAGTCCTTGAACAGGGTGGGTGTGGCCTTTAAAATCTGGGGGTTGCCTAATAGGTCTTATGCCCCCGAGAGCTAATAACTTGGTCCGTTCGAGTTTTTTTTCGGACGGCAGTCCCCGAGTGAGGGAGTGATTATTCGAACTCCGGTTATAAGCGGCCCTTGAGCTCGTTACCTTTAGGAGATCGGAAGTATGAAATTCTTTAAGGGATGTAAAGAGGAAAATATAAAAATATAAGATGATTGCAAGGAAAGTACTTCTCTTTATTCTTGTGCAAAATATTTATACATGCGTACTTTATTTATGCCAATCTCGAGCAATCTATGTGGTCTCGGTTCGTTTGACCGTTTGGCCCTTACAATAAATCTTACAATCGAGGCCCTTCCTTAACGAAGTAATTTCCTCGCTAAAGTTGATATTTGAGGGTAATGCATATTTGAGGGTAATTCCCCCATTATCGAGGTTGATTGTAGAGGAACCTCAGATAGTGCTAATGCGATCTTCGACACCGATTCATAATCGATATTTGATTCTAAGTTAGCACGATCCACTGTTGCCTCATTAAAACCCTTTCCGAAAAACTCATTTGGGACAAAACCGGTCTAAGGAAAAAAGAGTGCAACGCATGCTTTCAAACCTACAAACTTCGTGTTGCTTCTTGTCGATCACCTGCAAGTGTTAGTTCGAAATAAAAGGAAATGAATGGAGTTTTACCTTAGCATTAATATCGTTTTAGGTGAGTTACATTCCAATTTCTCGGTAGTTGTTCTCTGTTCATCATTCCGAGCTTATAGGATCCTTTCTCGGTGGCCTCGAGAATCTGGTACGGTCCTTCCCAGTTCGAACCCAACTTCTATTCGTTCGGATTCCGGGTGTTTAGTGTGACCTTCCTTAGTACTAAGTCCCCGACATTTAAGTATCGAATGTTTGCCCTTCGATTGTAATACCTCTCGATCTGTTGATTTTGGGTAGCCAATCGAACAAGGGCGGATTCACGCCTTTTATCCAATAGCTCCAGGATCATATTCATGGCCTCGTTATTTGATTCCTTTGTTGCATATCGGAATCTGATACTTGGATCCCCGACTTCGACCGGTATTAGGGCTTCGGCCCCATAAACCAATGAGAACGGAGTAGCCCCGGTATCGGACTTTGCAGTCGTATAGTATGCCTAAAGGACTTCGGTCAGGATCTCCTTCCATTTATCTTTGGCGTAGGTTACCCTTTTTGTAAGGTTTTGGATTATGGTTTTGTTGGTCGATTCGACTTTCCCGTTCCCGCTAGGATGATAAGGTGTCGATAATATTCTTTTGATCTTATGATCTTCGAGAAACTTGGTGAGTTTGTTGCAGATAAACTATTTCCTGTTGTCACACACAATTTCGGATGGCATCCCGAACCAACATATGATGTGGTCCAAAAATGAAGTCGATGATTTCCTTCTCCCTAACCTTCTCATATGCCAGAGCTTCAACCCACTTAGAAAAATATTCAGTCATAAATAAGATATATTGATCCTAACCCGGTGCCCATGGAAGAGGGCCGACGATGTCCATTCCCCACTTCATGAATGTCCATGGTGACAAGACCGAAAGTAGCAGTTCCCCGGGTTGGTGAATCATCAGAGCATATCTTTGGCATTTGTCACATTTTTGAATGAACTCCTTCATATCTTTTTCCATGTCGATCCAGTAATAGATGGATTTGATCACCTGTTGAACTAATGATTCGGTGCGTTAATGATTTCTGCAAGTGCCCTCTTGAACTTCTCTTAAAATGTACTTGGTATCTCCTGGTCCCAAACATATATCTAGTGGGCCGACGAATATTCTTCTGAACAAGTTTCCGTCCTCGGACAAGCTGAATCGAGTTGTCTTTGTGCGCAGGGCCCTCGATTCTTTTGGATCTGAGGGAAGTTTCCCGGTCTTCAAATACTCTACGTATTTATTTCTCCGAACCCAGGTTAAGCTTGTGGAGTTTATCTCGGTATGACCTTCTTATACTACTGAACTCATGAGTTGTACAACTGGCCTTGAGTTGAACTCGTCGTCCTCAACCGACAACCCTAAGTTTGCAAGGGAATCGACCTCACTATTTTGATCTTGAGGTACATGCTGCAAAGTCCATTCTTTGAACCAATGTAACATTACCTGTAACTTATCTAGATACCTTTGCCTTCATTCTTATCTGACTTCGAACGTTTCGTTAACTTGATTCACTACAAGGAGGGAGTCACACTTATCTTCGATTACCTCCACCCCCCAAGATTTTGGATAGTTCGAGACCTACAATCATGTCCTCATATTCGGCCTCACTGTTAGTCGATTTCACAGTTCTAATGGATTGTTTAACTATATTTCCCATGGGTTGCTTCAGCACAATGCCAAGTTCGACCCTTTTGCATTCTATGCATCGAGGGTCTAAATTCCCGAAGACGTCTCCGAGTCTACCAACAACTCTCTTTTGACCTCGGGTATTAGGGTTGGCTTGAAGATAGCCACGAAATCTGCCAAAATTTGAGACCTAATGGCTACCCGGGGTAAATATTCAATATCGTACCCACTGATTTCTACGGCCCGTTTGGTCAATCATTCCCAGATTTCAGGTTTATACATTATATTTTCGTAATGAATAAGTTGTCATAACACATATATGGTGGCATTGAAAGTACGGTTTCAGTTTCCTAGAGGCGCTTAGCAAAGCGAGCGCCAATTTTTCTAGGTGTGGATATCTAGTTTTGGCCTCACCCAAGGTACGACTTACATAATAAATTGGAAATTGCGTACCTTATTCTTCCCGAACTGGGACTCCACTTACCGCTATCTCCGATACTGCCAAATACAAGTATAGTTGTTCATCTGCCCTCGGTCTGTGAAGCAGTGCCGGGCTCGATAAATATCACTTAAGTTCTTCCAAGGCCCATTGGCATTACCGGGTCCATGTGAAGTTGTTTTTCTTCTCCAGCAACGAGAAACATCGATGACTCTTATCGGAGGACCTCGAGATGAATCGCCTCAGGGCGTCTAAGCGTCCTGTTAGCCTTTGCACAGCCTTCACGTTGTCCACTAGTGATATCCTTGATAACTTTGATCTTCTCGGGGTTGATCTCGATTCCCCGGTTGGACACCATTAACCCGAGAAATTTACCTGATCCGACTCCGAACGCGCATTTTTCTGGATTCAACTTCATGTTGTACTTCATCAATATATTGAAGGTTTCCTGCAAATGCTTTAAATGGTCCTCTGCTCGTAGGGACATAATTAACATATCGTCATTGTAATCCATAGATTTCCCTATTTTTTTCTTGGAACATCCAGTTCACTAGGCGTTGGTAAGTGGCACCAATATTTTTTAATCCAAATGGCATTACGTTATAGTAGTATGTGCCATACTTAGTGACAAAGGAGGTCTTTTCTTGATCATCCACGGTCATTCGTATTTGGTTGTATCCGGAGTAGGCATCGAGAAAATTGAGGATCTCGTAACCAGTCGTGGAATCGATCATGCGATCGATGTTAGGCAAAGGGAAAGAGTCCTTGGGGCATGCCTACTTTAAATCCTTGTAATCCACACACATTCTCAGTTTGTTCCCTTTTTTAGGGACTACAACTACGTTTGCTAGCCCTTCCGGTTATTTGACTTCGCAGATGGACCCTATTTTAAGGACTTTAGTTACCGCGTCCTTGATTAAAGCATGCTTGATCACGGACTGAGGTCTCATTTTCTGCTTGACCGGATGGAGTTTCGGGTCCAAGCTGAGTTTATGAGTGGTGATCTATATAGGGATCCTTGTCATATCTAGATGGGACCAATCAAAACAATCCATGTTAGCTATGAGAAACTGAATGAGTTTTTTCCTTAGCTCGGGAGTTAACCCCATTGCTATTTGGCTTACTGTTTTGATTTTGAATTTGGATCCTTTGTTGATGAGAGTGTTGATATTGCAATTACTTCTTCGACAAAAAACATTTCCTTCGCGGCAAGTTGCTCTCCGTAGATCATTTTAATCCCCTCTGGTGTTGGGAATTTTAACACCTGGTGAAGGGTCAAGGGTACAACTCTCATGTTGTGGATCCACGGTCTCCTGAACAGGGCGTTATATCTCATGTACCCTTTGATCACATAAAACTTGGTCTCCTGGATGGTTCCAGATGCGTTTATCGATAACATTATTTCTTCCTTAGTAGTTTCACAAGCCATGTTGAATCCGTTTAGCAGTCGGGTTGCGGGCACGCTTTTGTCCTGCAGGCCGTTTTTTTCTACGACCCTCGATCGAATGATGTTGGCCGAACTACCTGGATCAATTAACACACGTTTAACTCGAGTTTTATTCAGGAGTACAGAAATTACCAGCGCATCATTATAAGGATGCATGATTCCTTCTGCATCCTTGTAGTTGAAAGATAAAGTTCCTTTTGGTATGTAATCTTGAGTCTGTTTCTCCCCTGTGATTGTACTTTGGTGCACTTTAACATCGGACCTTGGGGAACATCGACCTATGATCATATGAATAACGTTTTGAGGTTCTTCTTGCTCGTTATGTTCATTGGAATCCCTGTTCCTTAAATGATTCTTGGCTTGGTGGCTCAAAAACTCCCGAAGGTGCCAGTTGTTGAATAACCAGGCTACCTCTTCTCTCAATTGTCGACTATCTTCCGTTCTGTGGCCATGGGTGCCATGATATTTGCACATTTGGTTGGGATCTTCTTGGGCTGGATCGGTTTGTAAAGGTCAAGGCCATTTGGTATCGTTGATGCGACCGATAGCTGATATGATGGCGGTTGCATCAACATTAAAGTTGTATTCTGATAATCGTGGTTCTTCTTTAGGTCCGATAGGCCTGTCGAAGCCGTTCTTTCTCATGAGCCCTCGAGAGCTCTGGCCTCGATCACTTCTCCTTTCATTTCGTACAGGATTTCTCCCAGATCTGCTGCTCCTACGATATCCATTATATGGCTGGTATCAATCTCTGTTCAACCTCGGTTCTCGATCAATGTCCCTCTTGATTATATCGACGGGTCTAATAGGATAAACGGACCCAGAAGGAGCCCCAAGTTGATCATCTTCAACACTGATCTTCGAATGATACCGATTATGCACATCATCCCAAGTAACAACTGGGTATTCTATCAAATTCTGTTTCAACTTATGGGAAGCCACCGAGCTTCGAATGTTGAGTCCTTGGGTGAAGGCTTGAACAGCCTAATCATCAGCGACCATCCGTCCGTTCCGTTTGGAATCGATACACAAATTCTCTGAGCATTTCATTGTCCTTCTACCTTAACTTGAAAATGTCCGACTTCCTAGTTTCAATCTTGATGGCCCCGGTTTGTGCCTTTACAAAAGAATATGCAAGCATAGAAAATGAGTCAATAGAATTAGGTGATAAATTATGGTACCATATCATAACTCCCTTTGACAGGGTTTCTCCACATTTCTTTACCAAGACAAATTTGATCTCGTCATCCTCTAGATCATTCCCTTTGATAGCACATGTGTAATAGGTGGCATGCTCGTTCAAGTCGGTCACTCCATTATATTTAGGAATCTCGGGCATGCGGAACTTCTTGGGAATCGGCTTGGGAGAAGATTTTTGCACAAACTTTTTGGAATCCATACCCTTCAATATTGGCAGTGCCCCGGGATTTGATCGACCCTGGAGTTATAAGTTTCCACCTTCTTGTTGTTTGCCTCGATCCTCTTTTCCCCTGACTCAATTCGTTATGTCAGTTCTTCGAGCATCTTTATGATGGCAAGATCGGTTCTTGATTCTTTCTCGTTCGATTTCCTTCAAGACGATTCTACCTAGTGGACAACTTCCTGGGACGGCTGGGGTTCGATCTTGCTCGGTGGGTGATTCTGGTTTTGGAGCTGGGCTATAGCTGCCTGTTGAGCCCGCAACATTTCGAAGATCACCCGCAGTCTGATCCCTCCCTCTTCACGGCCATGTGTGCTTGAGTGGCTGATCGAACATCTCCACGGGCGCTGCCCTCAGGATCGACGACCAAATTTGCGTTGCTGGCTACATGTGAGCTAACGACTATTGGATCCACAACTGCAACTCCATCGAGGTCAACCGGAGGTACGTCGCTCCCTGGCTCTATGTTATCATTTTTGTCGTGATGACTGAAATCATTGTCAACGTGTAGGGTTGCTAATTGAGAGTTCGACATTTTGGTCCTGGATTCAAAGATATTCCAAAGAACAAGTGTAAAATAGTGTGTGTTATGAAAGTTTGTACCAGATAATCACTACTATCCTTAGCCTCAGGGTAGGCGCCAAACTAGTTACCCTTAAAATCGGATAATAATTGAATTTATACGCATTTTTGTGGATACGTGATATAACTTGATACAAATTAAGAAAACAGTAATATTGAAATTGATGATAAGAGAATAAATGCAAACCACACAAATTGAACAGCCTTGGCCTTCGAGTTCGATCTCCCTCGAACCTAGAAATTCCTCAACTGATGTAAGAACAGAATAACAAGATGATAAGGTCTAGATAAAACAGTATATTGCTTTGTGATGCGTATTACAATGTGTTACAAATGATCATTCCCCCTTTATATAGTAAGGGTGTCCCACTCTTGATACAATTCTATATAAGGTAAAAAATCTAATGATTTGCTAATTAATCAGCCTCTCCTTGATACGTGCCGGGATTTCAGCCGTGATCTTCAACAGATCGCGGATATTTCGGCCTTCTGTTATTTGGCTCGGTAAATTTCCCTCGATCTTGTTTGGTCTCGGGGTCACAAGATCAATGATATAACTTCGTAACTCGGTTCGATATAACCCGAGATTGTGCTTTAACCTGTCTTGTTTCAGTCTCGATTGGTCACACAATAGACGAATCTGATTTCGACCGTATACACAATATTAAAATAATCTAATCCAATTTAGATTTAAAGAATAGCCAAATTAAATATCGAGAAGCAAAACATAACAAGTAAATTACATTAGTGTGTCGTTTTGCTTCGCGGGTGTGATTAACGAAGGTGATTAAGCTGGTCTTCCTAGTCGGTATTCTCAAAATATTAAATAGATTTACAAGTTTAATTAACATATGTTGTTTTCCTCCGCTGGAATTGTGCAAACTTTATTGTCATTAACTAATATCCCTCAGGAAGTTTATTGTATCTTTTTTATGTTTCCCACCCGACGTTCAGTATTCATATTGGGGTCTGAATAAATTCGAACTTTGTGCCGAGAAGTCCCACATTGGGGGGGAGGGGAGGGGAGGGGTAAAACGCTCCCTAACAAAGGCGATTCCATACCGAGGGACTCGAACCCGAGACCCGATGAAGGAGTACTTACAGCTCCACCACAACCCTTGTTGATAATGGTGGTATCGCAATAATTTCATCGGGTATTTGCTTCATATACAGAAAAGAATAGTACATTAGAAAAGTGAAATTGTACGCCTAAAATGTTGGTGTACTTGTAAAATAGCTTGGATACATATGTGAAATAGAGGAGGAAGCGATTTAAATAGCTTGAAAATTAAGTCTGTTATAAATAGAGTTTAATTTAACGTAAATGTTTATAATTTAGAGAGATTTTAGGGATTTTACTTGGTGGTTAAGTCACTCTTTCGCTATAAATAGAGGGGTCATATTCCTTGTAATTCATCTCAAAGCAATAAGAATTTTCTCTCTTTCTTTGCAAAATTCTTCTTTATTGTTTCATTTCACATTATCAGCACGAGACTCTACCGTCTCAAGAAGCGCTTTGAGAAGACTAAGTTATATTTTTTCTCTTCTTTTAATTATAACTGATATTATGAAAAGAAAGTTTGTTGCCCTTGAAATTTCGAGCAAGAACTATATAACATGGGTTTTGGATGCTGAAATCCATTTAGATGCAATGGGTTTGGAGACACCATTAACGATAAAAATAAAGCATCTACTCAAAATTGTGTTAAGGCCTTGATTTTCTTGCTCCATCACTTTGATGAAGGGTTAAAATAGAAAATCTCACAGTCAAAGATCTACTTGTTTGTGGAATGGCTTGAAGGAAAGATATGACAACTTAAGGTTGGTCACAATTTCACAAGCACGATATGATTGGGCTCATATGAGGTCAAAGACTTTAAGTCTGTTTCTGAATACAATTCGGTGATGTTCAGAATTACTTCTAAATTGAAGCTTTGTTGAGTATCATCGACTATGATATGCTTGAAAAAACGTTCACAACGTTTCATGCCTTCAATATGATCCTATAACAGAAAAAAGTGGAGACAACCCAAGTCGCATATCCTCTTTATCTTTCTTCATTTTAATATTTTAAAACTACATAGGCTAAGAGCCTGAAATCATATTACCCACACTTTTCATTGCACATGATTTTATTCCTACAAATGGCATACAGACTGAAAAGCTATATGCATGAGCGTGATGTACATGAATCATTCTACATCTAATATGCAATAGCAATATGCATCAAAGTTGGGGTACACATTGATATTGGAACAACGATATTCTTTAGTGACAATTAATTTTATTTTTACACTATCATGTCCATTTGAAATTCATCCAATTTAATTAAAATATTATATAGAAAAGCATTAATTTAACAATAAATTAATGTAAAGTCTATAAGTCATGTATTAATACAACATCATGTAAATAACTTATACATGTAAATAAATTTGATGTAGTTTACTCATAATTGTATTATGTTTAGCTATGTAATTGTTTGTATCATAATCCGAGTTTGCTCACAATTGCATTATAAGGTCGTTATTAAATTATTGATTTAACTTTGTTTCTTTTCCTTTTCTATAAAAACTAATGTTTATTCGTATATTTTGTATGTCAAACCATGGGAAGAAAATATGGATATCCCACAAAGAAAACTTGGATCAAAGTTCAATTATAAAAATATTTGTTTAATTGATTCATGTACGACACATACGATATTCAAAGAGAAGAAATATTCCTCTCATTTAAATATGTGTAAGGCAGATGTTACTATAATTTCTGGTAGTAGTAATCTAACTGAAGGCTCTGGAAGAGCTACTATAACTCTATCTAAGGGAACAATACTTATTATAGATAATGCAGTGTTCTCCTCCAAGTCCAATAGGAACTTGTTGAGTTTTAAAGATATCCGCCAAAATGGATATCATATTGAGACAATAGATTAGAATAACCTTGAATATCTCATCGTTACCAAAAATGTCTCTGTCAAAAAAAGGGTTATTGAGAAGTTCTCATCTTTGCCTTGTGGCCTATATTGGACAATAAATAGTGTAATTGAGGAACATTCTATTGTAAACCATAAGGTTACCGATTCCAATACGTTTGTACTTTGGTATGATCGATTGGGACATCCTGGATCAATTATGATGAGACAAATTATAGAATAGTCAAATGGGCATCCATTAAAGAAAGATTCTTTTAAATAATGAATTTTCTTGCACTTCTTGTTATCAAGGCAAGTTAATTATTAGACCATCACCGACAAAGGTTGGGATTGAGTCCCCTGCTTTTTTGGAACGTATATAAGGGGACATTTGTGAACCTATTCAACCACGTAGTAGGACGTTTAGATAATTTATGGTCTTAATAAATGCATCCTCTAGATGGTCTCATGTGTGCCTATTGCCATCCCACAACCTGGCGTTTGAAAAATTAATGGCACAAATAATCCAATTACGGCACAATTTTTCGATAATCCAATTAAGTATATTAGACTTGATAATGTTGATGAATTTTCATCCCAAGTATTTAATGATTATTGCTTATCAATTGGGATAAAGTGGAACATCTTGTAGCTCATGTTTACACTCAAAATGGCCTAGCAGAGTCTTTAATTAAACGTCCGCAATTTATAGAAAGGCCGTAACTCATGAAAACGAGGTTTTCCACTTCTGTTTGGGGTCACGCCATTTTACATGCAGCAATTCTAGTCCGCCTAAGGCCAACAAATTATCATAAATATCCTCCGTAGCAATTAGTTTTGTGTCATGAACCTAATATATTCCATTTAAGAATTTTTGGATGCGCAATATATGTGCATGTAGCACTGCCATATCGCATCAAAATGGGTCCCCAAAGAAGGTTAGGAATATTTCGTCCTCCATTATTCGCTACCTCAAAACATTAAAGGGAAATTTTTTTCACTGCTCGATTTGCAGATTGTCAATTCGATGAGACATTTTTTCCAAAATTAGGGGGAGAAATTGGTGAAATCAAATGGAAAATATTGTGAAAAAATCTATCATTGTCTCATTTTGATCCACGTGCCTCTATTTGTGAAAAAGAAGTGCAAAAGATCATTCACTTACATAAAATAACAAATCAAATGCCAGACGCATTTACAAATCTGAAAAGGATAATAAAATCACATATCCCTGCAGAGAATATTCCAATCCGAATTGATGTCCCCTTTAGAAAATCTTCTAGTGTCATGTTAATGAGTTAAAAGTGCGCCTAAAGCGTGACAGGCCATTGAGTTCTAAGGATCGAAATCCTAGAAAAAGAAAAACAAATTCTCAAGATGACACTACGAAAGAGTCTCATGAAGAAATTCACGTTTTAACCAATCCTGAGATTCACGAGGAAATCACTGAGCTTGAAACTCAAGAAAAGGAACTATTAATAAACCCAATCAATATTGAGACAAACTTGAATCGATTGGATATAGTGGTGGATTATGTCTTTGTATACAATGCTGCATCTAGCATTATGCAAGATCGTGATGATCTTGAACCTCAATCTGTTGGAGAATATCGTCAAAGACGTGATTGGCCAAAATGTCAAGAAGCAATCCAATCTGAGTTGGATTCACTCGCGAAACGTGAAGTTTTTGGGCATGTAGTCCAAACACTTAATGGTGTTAAGACTGTTGGCTATAAATGGGTCTTTGTACTTAAAAGGAATGAGAAAAATGAGGTCAAATATATAAAGCACGCTTTGTTGCACAAGAATTTTCATAAAGGCCTGGTGTCGATTATGAAGAGATATATTCACCTTTTGTGGATGCAATAGCATTTCGTTGTCTCATCAGTTTTGCTGTCCATGAAAAGCTTGACATGCATTTAATGGATGTGGTTACAGCCTAACTTTATGGATCACTTGATAATGAGATATACATGAAAATTCTCGAGGGATTTAAAATGTCCGACGCACATAATTCAAAGTCCCGAAAAATATTTTCAATAAAATTGCAAAGATCTTTGTATGGTCTAAAGCAATCAGGACGAATGTGGTACAACCGTCTTAGTGAGTATTTATTAAAGGAAGGTTATATAAATGATGTCATTTATCCATGTGGAAGGTTATATAAATGATGTCATTTGTCCATGTGTTTGTATGAATAAAACAACATCAGAATTTGTTGTACTTGCTGTATATGTCGATGACATAAACCTTTTGAAGCTCATACATAACTCCAAAAGGCAATTGATTATTTAAAGAATGAAGAGCTACTTGGTTCTGAAGTTCCATATCTTAGTGCAATTGGTGCACTAACTTATCTTGATAATACTACAAGGCTGACATAACTTTTTCAGTTAATGTCTTAGCAAGATATAGCTTTGCTCCTACAAGGAGACATTGGAATGGAATTAAATACATATTACGGTATCTAAAGAGGACTACCGATATGGGCTTATTTTATGAAAATAATGGTAGTCCCGATCTTGTTGGTTATGCCGATGTCGGGTATTTATCTGATCCACACAAGGGTCGACCTCAAACACGCTATGTATTTACATGTGGAGGCACTGTAATATCTTGGCGATCAACTAAGCAATCAATTGTGGCTACTTCATCTAATCATGCTGAGATAATCGCTATTCATGAAGCAAGTCGAAATGTGTGTGGTTGAGGTCTATAATACAGCTTATTCGAGACAAATGTGGTCTGAAGTATGACAAAGTACCCACAATTTTGTATGAAGACAATGCATCATGCATAACCCAATTGAAGGGAGGATTCATAAAAGGAGATAGGACAAATCGCATCCCACCAAAGTTATTTTTCACATATGATCTTCAAAAAAATGGTGATATCAATGTGCAACAGATCCGTTCAAGTGATAATATGGATGCTTTGTTCACAAAATCTCTACCGAAGTCAACCTTCAAGAAATTAATGTACAAGATTGGGATGCGAAGACTCAAGAATGTGAATTGATGCTCTCATCAGGGGTAGTTAATACGCGGTGTACTCTTTTTTTCTTTACAAGATTTTGTCCCACTGGGTTTTCCTTGTAAGGTTTTTAACGAGGCAACCAAAAGACGTATTTCTAAGCATGTGTACTCTTTTTCCTTTTCAAGAATTTTTTTTCCCACTGAGTTTTATTTAGTTAAGTTTTAACAAGGCACATTATTTGTTGAATACACATTCAAGAGGGGGGGGGGTGTTATTGATAGAGTTTTATTTAAGGTGAATGTCTATAATTTAGAGAGATTTTAGGGATTTTACTTGGTGGCTAAGTTACTTTTTCCCTATAAATAGAGGGGTCCTATTCCATTGTAATTCATCTCAAAGCAATAATAATTCTCTCTTTCTTTGTAATGTTCTTCTTTATTGTTTCATTTCAAAATCTCAATAGTTAATCACCTTAATTTTGCCAAGTTCTCTTCCATCAACCCTGTAACTACTATTTAAATCCATGATTCTTGAAATAAATTGATCACCTTCGTTCTGCCAATTTGTTTTCCATACCCCTACATGTCTCCCTCTCACATGTATTAATTTTCGTTTTATGAATTTTTAAACAGGTAGGAGTCAGTCTAACCCCAATTAAAATTAATTTAAAAAAAAATGTAATATCGAATTCCTCCAGAAGAAAAGGTAATATCGAATTCTTAAATTATATATTTTTAAAATATTATTAAATAGTCGCACGGCTTAGATTGAAATATTCAAGTCTAGAGATGTCAATGATACTATATTCATTGAGAGAATATATTTTAAAAATAATTATGGTAATGTCAACCACTGCATATGATATTAATTCATTCCTTTCCTTGTGTTAAAAAATGAAATTAAAAATAGATTTTCTCATTTCAACTCCCTTACTTTTCTTTCTTTTGTATTTTCTTTGACATTTTATATTATCATATTTTACCTAATATATATACTTGGATTTATTAATAGATGGAGTTATCCAAATCTGACTATTTTGATTGGATTAGGTCCTAACCAACATTAAAATCCATTAGATAGCAAGTTTTCATAAAATGATTAACAAGATAATTAGTTGACTTTAGAGGGGAATCGACGTGAAAATTTGAAATCTAAGCTGACCATGTTTAGTATCTTTTCTAATTTAATGGTTTTAGGGTACGTGCGATGCACGTGTAAGCCGTATCTGCTTGTAAGAGAATTGTATAGTATGTGAATGAACTATGTGCAATAGTAATTGACGTCCAAATAGATTCAACATGAAATTGAATTGTTAAAATGAGTGTAATTACATTGATGTAATAAGTGAATTTAAACACGGTGAATATCGTCTGAACCTGCAAATGTTAATACTACAATTAGTTAAGGTCGTGATATGTATAGCATTTGTAAATATAGGTCATATATTGTATGAGTTAATAACATGCTGTGTTAGTGTAATTTAAAGTAGCTGTCAGAATTTTAAAATACGCTGCCAGAATTTAAAACAACGCTGCTAGAATTTTGAAGCACGGTGCCAGAATTTTAAAGTACGCAGTCAGAATTTGGCAGCATGTTTTAAAATTCTAGCACGACGCTATTTTTTATATTTTTTTCTACTGGATCAATATATAAACGATGATTCTAAAATGGTTCATCCAGCGTGATTTCTTGTTTATGTACAAACAAGACTATCATATAATATGTTACTACATTTTGTCTCAATCACTAAGTTATATTAGAAACTAAGAACGATAAATAAAAAAAATTTGAAAGTCATATAAATTAATTGTTTTGGTCATAAAAGTAAAGATGTCAGGTAAGTATATACAGAGCAATCGAATCGATCGAAGAGGTAGCAAACTAGGAATTTTCGATCAGGAAGAGCTTAATAAGATCGAGATCAAGATGATGAATATTCTAAGGAAGATCAAGATGATGAATATTCTAAGGAAGATCGAAGGAGATGAATGAATGTTTCCAATTTTGCCAGGTCCATTGCCCATGGGCCAGAAAGGGCAACTTCCTTTCCAGCTTTAGGGGCGGACCCAGCGGGGGCTTTCGCAACATAAAATAGTAGGGGCTATTTAATTTTTGGACTGATAATTAAAAAATAGTCAGCGTTTGTAAAGTCATTGAAAAATAGCTATTATTTTGCTGTAGCATGGAAAGTTCCAGCATAATATACTGGAGATTGGTGCACCTGTGTATGAACTTCCAGCATATTATGCTGGACCATTATATTATGTTGGAACTCCAGTATATTATGCTAGAAGTTCACATGTAAAAAATTCGAACTCCGATGTATTATGCTGGAATATTTTGCAGATTTTGAATAGTATTTTCATTCAAATTTATTTTTACATAAAAGTGACTAAATTTCGATTACTTTTAAAACCTGGCTATTGTTCAATTACCACATAAAAATCTAACTATTTTTTAATTTCATCCATTTCGCCACACCCCATTGCTAACTAGACGGGCCAAATACTTTTTCCTTGTACTTGAGCTGGAATCATGGAATGTTGAATAATTTTTTTCTCGTAAGTCGTAATTAGTAGCGTATAATTAATTTTTGTAACAAATTAAGTCTTCATTTTACCTTATTAACTCTGTTAAAAATATTAAATTTTGGTTGCTATGAGATAACAAAGAGGACATATATCTCGAGGAGACTATTTTGGACTATTGGGGGAATATTCAAATTTAATGGAGTTGTTAATATAAAGCTTTAACTATTATTCCATGCAATTTACAACTCAATGGACTTAACTAAAATATTTTTGTTCAAAAAGTTTTCAAAAACAACATGATTTATTATATTTGTGTTAATCTAAAGCCACAAGATTAAATCTGTTGTGTCAAACTAAAGTATCATGTATTTTTATAAGCAATCATTCTTTGTCTATTATTTGAGTAAAGTTGGATGAGCTAGAGGTCTGCAAAAGAGTTTATATATATTTTTAATGACCATATTCACATATTATAAAAGAAAAAGTATTAAAGAAAAAACACTTTCCAAAAGAAAGCAGATATGGTCTAATTCTTAGCGAAATATTTGTGATGTTTCTCGTAAATTTAACTCTAGACCGTACACCGAATTCTCTTTCGGCTCGTCCTATGATTACTCTTCACTAAGTCATTTGATGGTGCCTTGCACAAAAAGCAATACTTGTATGATATTTCATTATTTATCAATATTTTAGGAACTAAAAGTGCAAATATCCTTGTATAAAGTAAACCAAAACAATAAGGCAACTTGTCGAAAATTCACTTCTTCTCTGTTATCAATCTTCACGCCAAAATGACGAGGGCACTATCTTAGTTCTTCTTTACAATCTGCTTCTTCAAGGCATTGTCCCCGTGCTTGCATTTTATCATGCGTGCCTCAAAACCTCCTTCGCTGCCTTGGCTGACTCCTTTACTTTGGGTGGCTCATTTGCTGCCCTGCATGTACATGTGGCAAATTGCGGGTTGGGTTAAAATTGGGTAGGTCAAGTCACCAAATGATTTGGGTCACAGCCCGCCAAAATCTCACTTTGTCTCAGATGGAATTGGTCCAGATGAGTCAAATAACGGATCACAACCCGACTTGCCCAACATGACCCAACTTCTACCTCTAATACACTTTGTAGCTTACAGATTCAACTTTTATAAATTAATTTTTGCCGCCAAAAAAAGGTATTAAAAATAATTTTGAAAATAAGTTGTGTATATTTGGATTAGTTTTACGTTTTTGGGTACACATTGAGCTATTTAATCTATAGACTAACCTTAAGATTGTTTTTGGTATAGTAGTGTGTATTTCTTGGTGATATTTTATAAAATGAGAATTATTAGAAAAATATAAATTACATTTGAAAGTAAAGTCTCTTTGCAAAGTACATTTACTTGGTTTTATTAACCAACATAAGTACATCTATGCTGGGTATACTAATTTTTACGAAAATTAGGACAACTTTTCTATTTCCCTTTACTAGAGATGTCCCCTTAAAATATATTTTAATAAAAAAAATTCGTATATATCTCAATATAGAATATGTAGATAAATTAACAGGCTTCACAATGAGCAGAAGATTCATTCTTGCCTCAATGTATCATGGTATGAAGGCAGAAAATTTAAGACATCTCACGGGTTGTTTTACTGACCCGTTAAGTAGCACAAATGAGCCTGGTTATAAGATGGGTCAATTTGGGTTGTAACCCAAATTAACCCGGTGTAAAAATATTATTGACCCAACCCGTAAAAAATTGGACGAGTTACATATTTTTGGGTCCAATATGCCACCTTACTTTCATGCCTGCTCTGCTGCCTTGCGTGCCTACTATGCTGCCCTACGTGCCTCCACTCCCCTCTTTTGATTCAATATTTCAACCTAGTGCACAAAGGATGTTAAGCAAATTTTGACTCTCCTCATCGAGAAGCCATGAACATTGTTAGCATCATTGATGGCCTGCTGGGCATTTACAAAAGCATGGTCAAGATATCAGTTTCCTCGAGTGATAGGTGATTTTCCATCCCGTTCTTCATCTTTAGCAATAATCACTGCTAAAAAATAAGAAACATTGAAAAAGACATGCTACACAAAACAAGTCAAAAAGACCTTACAGATAAACTCGTACGCATAAACAAACAACTTAGAGCAAGCCCGAAACTCCAAAGAAGTAGAAGAGAGAAAATAAATACATAATTCAATCACAAAGAGATTGGTGAAGCACAAATAACAAATATCATTACATTATCATACAAATGAGTAGATTTCGTGAACTCTTGCTTACATATATTAAAAGGATTTAAATAGTGTATAGTGACAAAATAAATTTTTTATATTATTAGTGTTTTTTGACATGTAATAGTACGTTAGCTATAATTTTACCGGTTTTTTTATATTTAATTATACTGTATTAATGCTTTTATGCAACAAATATAGCCACGTTTTGTGATAGAATGGAATGTAATGCTAATGGTTGAAAATTCGACTTCTTCCTATACTTCTTTTGCTCGACCGTCTAATTATTTATTGCCATATATAATTGGCATATATCATCATACGGAAGGGGACATATAAACAAAAAATAAAAATGTAATCATACAATTCTTGCTAAATTCATTATTGTTTAGCACACTTCTTTTCCCATTCCTAGCTATACAAAGAAGTCCAACAAAAAAGATACCGATATGGCACTTCATATTAACAACAAATGTTGAGTTTAACCCTCCAATATATGAAGCTCATTGGTTCGACTATTTCGGATTCGTATTAGACTACTAAGGAATAAAGCTTTTCTAATTGAGAAGTTCTTCGTTACCCAAGTTTAAACTCGAAAACTCTGGTTAAATGGTGGAAGGAATTCCAACTATCTTGCTAGGCCTCTTGGCAGTGATCATATACCACTGTATTCACATTTTTTTCCGGAACCAATAATGACTGAAACTTAATATTGTTTACCTTAAAAATGGATAACAATTAAATTTGTAAGTGGTTTAAGGGTACGTGGATTGATTCGATACAAATAGTGAATCGCGTTAGATTAAACAAATATAGATATAGTATATTCAAACCACGTGAGGAGGATAATTCCAGCCTTGATGAAACACTCACGCTCGATCCGGACTCACAATAGCCAGCACTGATGAACGAGGATAAGAGTTATGAATAATAGTGAAAATAATAGTGTACTGCTTTGGGGTGCGTGTTACAAATGTGTCCCCTCCTTTTATATAGTAGGGAATCCCACTCTAGGGTATAATTCCATAAAAGATAAAAATCTCTAATTACTGCATTCCCGTCGGTACGTGCCGAGATCTGCGACGTGATACCCGGTTGGTCACGGATATTACGGCCTTCCGTTAATCGTGTTCGATTGCCCAATAATACTCTCTGAAGTCTTTTGCGATTAGGACCGATTCCGAGGTCATGACCTCGATATACTCGGGGGGAGGGGGCATCGTGCCCCTGGTGCCTGGCTCGATGAGTCCCTTACCTTGATACTGGTTCCTTGTCATCGCGTTCCTTACTCGATTTATGTTATCGGGAACCGGGCAAGCTTATGGGTCCGGTTTCACTGCATACAAACATAAGTATATATTTTATATGCATAATTGCTTGCAAATTAAGCCAATAAATGCGAATATATATGATATACAGAGGCAGATTTAAGGGTGGCAAGTAGGCTGGCCTGGGACCGCGGGCCTACCAGGCCAGGACTGTTAGGATCGGTATTCATGGGCCCGGTCCGGTCTTGTGGGCCGGTTCAACAATTTGGGACCGCTATGACCGGGACTGTTTGGGACCGGGACCGGACCGGTCCTTGGTGGGCCAAACGGTCACAACAATAAAAAAAATTTTAAAAATCTGGCCGTTGGAAAAATTATAAAAATAGTCATTGGGCGGTCAGCAATTTAGAAAATAGTCATTTAACTCCCTAACTTTGTTTTAACCCCAAACTTTTTATAATTACACTTTTTCCTATTTTCAACTATAAATACCTACTCATTCTTTCATTTTTCTTATGATGATAGGCTATAATTATGTATTTTAGTCGCTTATTACACTCTAATTTACTGTATTTTAATTGAGTTTGAGCTTTAATCGCTAGTGTTTTGCACTAAATGTGTGTTTTATGCCTTGTAGGAGTGATTTCGATCCATGTAGATGTTATGGAATGAATTCAAGCTATTCTGGAGTTTTGAAATCCGATTAAAAGCCAAGGATTAAGTTGGGATCGTGTTCGGGGATCAACGGATGATAGTGCACTTTAAGAACAAAACGAAGAATCGAGCACGCATACTGAGCATTGTCCAGTATAATGCACATAACTTTTCGCTCAGAAATCTGTTTGGGCTCCACAATATATCGTTGGAAAGATATTTAAAAGGGCTATAACTTCCATGTTTTACATTTTTCCAAATTTCCACAGAGGCGCCGCGTAGCGCGCCGCGATTGTGTAAATTGATGTTGCCCTCAAATTGCATGCTCTCTGAAGTTCCCCACAAGCACATCACGTGGCGCGTCGGCCCATGCGGCGCGCCTGTGCAAATTTTACAGAGCCAGAGTCCTATTTCACGTGGAAAAAGGTGTTTCCGTTTGGGCCCGACCTTACTAGGTATAAATACATATAAAAACGTTATTTTTGTAACTTTTGACAGACTTTTGACATAGGAAGAGAACAAAACCGTCGTGGAGGCCGGGTTTCATCTTTTATTCCACCAAACTTAATATATGTTTCTTTGTATGATTTTTTGTTTGGCTACCATTTCTATGTGGAGCTAAAACTTCACGTTCTATGGTTGTGGTTCTTTCATGTTTACTGTTATTCGAATATTGATTTCTTGATTTATCGTATTGGTTTATTTATTTAATCTTGTGCTTAATTATTTGATTTCTTGATCATCAATTGAATACTATCTACGAATCTAGAGTTGAACTCGAAAGTGGGAATTATAGATTGCATATAGATTGAGTAGAGCAAGTTCTTAAACCTGGGCATCGGGGAATGGATTCGCGGTTAAGATAGACATATAGCTAATTGCCTAGCTTGGTTGATTTACAGGAACTATAAATGCGTTCTTATTAGTTCTAATTCCATAGACATTTAGGTGTTAGGTTAGCTTGAATAGGCGAGTAAGAACTCGACAGATTCTTATGAGCAATATTAACCCTGTCAACCAATAAACCAGATAAATTAATTAGTCAATTCAATTGAAGAATACAATATGATGTTAGATAGCCCATAACTCTAGATTGTTTTCATCACATATAAAAATCTACTCTTCCTTTGTTCAGAGTTCATTACTTGTTTTCTTTTTATTTTAGTTAGATTAGAGTCATATACTTCTAGGTTTAATTCTTATTTAGATAATTAGAATAGTGAAATTTAGTTAATTGTTAATCACAAGTCCTCGTGGATTCGACATCCAACTTTTAGTCACTTTATTACTTGACGGTCGCGTATACTTGTGTGTGGGTTTGGCCGCAACATCTTACAAAATCAATATCAATCTATCACAATTTCTTTATGTTGGCCCAAGTAAAGGTTAGTTTTGAAGACTGACGAAGAAACTCAGGCATGAACCAGGTCCATCCCTTGTATGCATAGAAACGGGCAGATTCGAGCATGTGGGATGCACGTGAAGGAGATAAGCTTAAATTGGTGTATTTGATATCTCCTGATCGAAAAGGTTGCATAATTGATAAGGAGAAGGACTCCTTAATCAAAGAGAACACTATCAAACATAGGGAAGGAGTTAGAAGTTGAAATCAACTAGAACTCTTCCACCAAGGAAGAGTAGCATCAGAATTCTAATTAATCTTTATTTACTAACTCTATAAATATCAGTGATGTTCTCTTTTATAGGTGATGCACGCATACTGATTAAGCACGAATTGACAGCAAAATAGCAAGGCATTTTGTGAGCAATTCTTGTGACATTTAAGAGTGCGATCCTGAAGCTACACGAACCAGATCGAAGAACCAGCTCTATAAAGAGTTTTATGTGTCCTTTATTTCTAGTTCAAAGTGTAGTAGGCGTTTTGAGTTGTACCTTTCAGCTTTCTTAGAAGCAAATTGTACGAGGTAACAGAGTTGTATCTTTCAAGTTAGAGTTAACTTGACGTAGTCGCAATAGCTTGTGGTGTGTTGCTATAAGGGTTAGAGTTAATCCTTAGGTTTGCAAGAGTTTGTAAACTTTGTCGTTGGCTCAGAGTTGTAGGGAACTGTTTGGAGAAAATCCTACTGGGTAGTAGGTCGTGATTTTTTCACCTTTTGAGTCGGATGTTTTCCATGTAAAATACTTGTGTTCTTTACTTTCTGTATTTATTATTCCGCAACAGTAGTAGGAACACATAGAAGAACCAAGTCCTTCCATAATCTGTACACACTAAAAATTGGACACCACACAAATCACCCCTCTCTTGTGTGGTATTGAAGTATAAAACATCACTTTCTAATTTTCTTCTATACTTGTTACTATTGCTTATTATTGTTACAATTTGTGAAAAAATTGTGAAGTTGGTGAATTGAAGTATTCAAGCTTCAATAATTAATTTTCAATAAGTTGTTCGTCAATTCGGTAAACTCGTTCCAACTCTTAAGTCTTAATATTATAATTTTTTTTTATATTTATTTGCTATTACTTGATTAATTAAGATGACTTCCTTAAAAGATTATTTTTTCAAAAATAAGAATAAGGGAAAATCCAAGAGTGGCGAATCTAGTGTTACTGTTGTTCCTCTTTCCCTACCCGGCTCCCCGAACCAAACCCATTATTCGTCCTACACCTGCTATTCTTGATAGGGATAATAGTTTGCATCCGGTGAACAATTAGACCATGAATTAATGAATGCTCTTTATTCTAATAATTATAATACTATTGATGAAAATGATGATGAGGAAATTGATTTGGATGAAACTCAACCGGATGATGATACACCCACTAGTCCTGCTCCTGATGTTAACCTAAAGTGATAACCCTGCTAATCCAAATGATGCCCCATCAGCTCCTATTACTGCCCCTACTTTTTCTAGACAACTTACCAAACGGACGGAAACATCTCATGTTTGGTCTTTTTTACTCAACTAATTCCACAAAATAAGATTAAGTGTAAAACTTGTGGTATGGAGTTAGCTTTTAAATATTTTGAAACACGGGGAAAGGGGGGGGCGACTTTGGCTTGACACATAAAAAAATACCATCAAGATAAAGTTAAATATCTTCGTCTGAAAGCTTTGCCCGAGGGGAAAAGTGTACCTAGTCATACTCAGGCTGACCCTAGTACCTATTCAAATCAATTTCAATTAGGAATTAACACTGTTACCGGTGGTATTTTATATTATGATCCAAAAAAAGATCGAGAAGAATTGGAAAAAATGGTAATTGTTATGTGCTTACCTTATAATTTTCCTTCTGATCCTAACTTTATGCATTATATTAGAAAATATTTTAATCCCACTTATAAAGATTTTCCTCACACAACCGTAAAGAGCGACATTTATAAATATAAGCATGAATATGAACAATATTTGCGACTATTTATTTACCCATATAAATTGTCGTGTTGCTATTACAACTGATATTGGTAGAAGTGGCAATGACTGTAATTACCTAACTATTATCAGTCATTGGATTGATGAGGATTGGATAATGCAAAAGCACATAATTGCTTATAGAATAATTAATTCACGTCACACATGACAGTTTATTGCTAGCACAGTTACTGATATTTGTAGATATTTTTGCATTAGTGATAAAATTTTCAATGGATAATGCTACTAGTAACACAAATGTTGCAGTCTTGCTTACCACTACGTTAAATCTTGCATTTAGTAACATTTTTCATGTTAGATGTATTTGTCATATTTGTCATTTAATTGAGGGTGATGGTATGAGAATTTTAAATATTAAAATTGAAAAGCTTAAAATGGTTCTTAACTGGGTTTTTTATTCAAATCGTAGAAGTAGACATAGAGAATATTTTAAAAGATGTGATGAATTTGGCCTAAGAGAAAGAAAGGTTCTTAAACCTTGTCCAACTAGATGGAATTACATATATGAAAGTTTGGTTGTTGCATATGAATATAGAAACTCCATAAACTGAACGTTTAATGCACATGTATGATGATGATGAGCACCTTAAGAATGAGGATTGGGCTAATGTTAAAATGCTTGTTGATTTTTTTAAAAAATTTCATATTTCTACAAATGATTTTTTTGGGCAATATTATCTTACTATTTCTAACTGTCTAGTTTATATTGCAGAACTTGCAAATTTGTTTGCTCATTTTTCAAAGAACAGAGAAATTTATAAATTTGTTATTGATTCTATGAGAAAAAAGTTTAAAAACTATTTTTTAACCTATTCCCCCTATTTATGATGTTGCTGTTTTGTTTAATTCTTGTATGAAATTAGGAGGTCCTCAATTTTGATATGAAACTGTTTATAATGGTTTAGCACTTGAAGACAATGAGTTGGCTGGACTTCCGGAAGCAATAGCCTCAATTAGAATAAATGCTCAAACTATTTATAATGCTTATCAAGTTGCATTAAATCATGCTAGACCAAATGTTCCAACTCCTTCTTCTTCTGATTCTTAATCATCTAAAAGAACTGTGGGAGTAAGAGCACTTACTGGTTGGGCGAGGTTTAGGGGTTCTCAAAGTTCTAGTAGTAATGATTATTCACAACTAAATGAGCTTGAAGTTTATTTGTCGCACCAAATTGAGGAAGTGAATCCCGACGGCTTGTAACGACCCGGTCCGTCGTTACGTAGAACCTGCATTATAATTACTATTCTTGACTTGTCATAGGTTGGTTATTCTATTATTGATGTGTTAGAGTCGATAGGCTTGAAATCGGAATGGTTAAATGAGAATTCAGTAACTTAGTCTTTAAAAGATAGCCTTATAATGGGAAAAGTCAACTGAGAGTTGACTTATTGGGAAACGACCTCGGAATGTGGATTTTATGGCTCGGATAGCTTCGTTAGGTGATTTGGGACTTAGGAGTGTGTTCGAAATATCTTTGTGATGTCCGGTGTAGAATTAGGCTTGAATTGGCGAAAGTTAATTTTTGGTGATTTCCGATCGGCAATGGAAAAGGCTATCGGGGTCGGAATGGAATTCCGGAAGTTGGAACAAGTTCGTAATGTCATTTTGGATACTGCAAAATTTCAGGTCAATCGGAGTTGTTTTGGATAGTTTCGGCATTGTTGGTAGATTTAGAAATTTCAAAGTTCTTAGGCTTGAATCCGATGTAAATTTGGTGTTTTGATGTTAGTTTTGGTGTTTTGAGAGTGCAACTAAGTTTGAATAATCAATTATGTGTTAGTAACTTTGGTTGGGATCCCGAGGGGCTCGGGATTGATTTCGGATGGTTAACAAAAATTCGGAGTTGAAAAAAAAATGCAGCAAACAGCTGCTGAAGTTTTGCCACAGTGATTTTCGCACCTGCGAAAGTTTGACCGCAGGAGCGAGAAGGGTACCGCAGGTGCGGAAGATTAGCTGGGTGAGAAGTTTCCGCAGGTGCGAGTAAGTTGTGGCACCTGCGGCGGTCGATCGCAGGTGTGGAGTTGGGCCGTGTAATGAAAAGTCGCAGGTGCGGTCCCGCAAGTGCGAGTTAGGGGCCGCAGGTGCGGAACACCCGAGCAGAAGGTATAAATTAAAACCCTTCCGCGACTTAAACCTTATTTTACATCATTATTGTACGGGAAAGAGCTTTGGGGACGAATTTTGAAGAGGGAAATCCTTGTTCTTCATAGAGGTAAGTGTTTTGATTATTAAAACTCGATCATGCATGATTATAGAACATAAAACCAGTGTAAATTCATGAAAAATCAGTAGAAAAATTGGATTTTTGGGCTTGAGATTATGAGACCTTTAAGGGTCGATTTGAGGGGTCAAACGAACTCCGATTTTAGTGTTCTTTACATGTACGGACTCGTGAGATGATGAAGAACAGTTTGGTATAAAAAAATTTGAGTTTCGGGACGTGGTCTTGGGGGTCGGGTTTTGACCAAATTCGTATTTTTGAGATAAATTGATATTTCTCGATTGGAATTCACTCCTTAAGCATAATTTGATGATAAAAATCTGAACTTGGTAGATTTGGAGCACTCTGAGGCCGGATTCAGAGGCAAGGGCACTGCGAAATAGTATTTTAGCCGGTTTTGAGGTAAGTAACATTTCCAAACTTGGTTCTGAGGGTTCGAAACCCCGAGCTAAATGATTTATGCTATTGTTGAGGTGACGCACATGCCAAGTGACGGGCGTGAGGGCGTGCACTGGGTATTTGTGGCCTGGCTTATCCCATGCTTAGTGATTATTCCATGATGATAATTGTGCATCTATTAATGTGGTAATTGTGAACATGTTAGAATTATGTTAAGTATAAATACTAGGCTTCACGCCGGAAATGCTGAGACCCGAGTGGTCGTATATTGCTGTCTCATGTCGTGATTATTTGATGTCATATAATCAGTCCTGTTATAGCATATCATCTCATATCTCAGTCTCAGTATTGTTAATTACATGCATATTTATCATTGTTTCGGGCTGATGGAGGCATTTGTGATCCATGTGAGTGAGACTGAAGAGTAATGACTGAATGAGGCCGAGAGCCTGTTATTGAGACAGTTATGAGAATGGACTGCACACTGCAGTGGTATTTAAACCATGCCTTCGTTGGCTTGATATGGCGCTTGGCCACTAGGGCCCCTCCGGAGTCTTTATACCCCCAGTGAGCGCAGTGATATTGAGGGATGGATCTTCCCTAGGCATGGATCTTGTCCGAAGTTGATGTTATGTGAGGGATGGATCTTCCCTGGGCATGGATCTTGTCTGAAGCTGATATTATGGGAGGGATGGATCTTCCCTGGATATTGAAATTGTTCGAGTGTTGTATTCCGGAGATGGATCTTCTCTGTGGGGGCTGGACTGGCCTTTTTCCTCAGTACGGAGTGACCACGGTCACCGGTGTTTATGCATTTCCGGGATGGAACTTCCCTGGGCCTGAGGGCCATATATAGTACTGAGTGGACTTCTGTGGGAGAGCTGTGAGCACTATGTGCATATCCATACTGGTTTCATACATATATTTTACGATGGCATCTAGAGTATACTGGCATACTTGGAATATTTACTCATCCTGATAAACTATTAGCATGTCTAAATTCTATATATTATTTATTGTAACATAATTGAGGTTTGTCTGTCACTACTTCTCAGCCCATAGTTTGGGTTCGTTACTTCTGAGTTGGTGTACTCACGTTACCCCCTGCACCTTGTGTGCAGATCCAGGTACACCGGGACCCGGTAGCGGACTTTGAGCAGCGGATCAGAGTTTCTATTGGAGTTGTCGAGGTAGCAGCTGGCGATCGCGACCTCGCCTTCTCTTTCTTGTTCTACCTGTTGTTCTTTATTTTGAGACAATGTTGTCCATTTCTCATTTTCTTTACTTTATGTTATAGTAGCTCATGGTTGAGTGACACCGGGTCCGGGGTTGGAGGCTTTAAATTTAGTTCTTCAAATGTTGTTTTAACTTCAGATTCTTAGTTTATTAATAAATTCGTTTAAAAATCACATTTTTACTGGAAATTGAATTTAGCTTAGTTAAAAAGGGAGGCTTGTCTGGTTTCACGACAGGCACCATCTCGACTCCGAAATTGGGTCGTGACACGGCTCCTTTAATCTTTTGCAATGGTGGAAGGACAAAGAAAAATACTTTCCGGTTCTTTCAAGGATGACCCGGGACATTTTAATATTCAAGCTTCAACACTACATCGGAGAGCGCTTTCAATCAAGCTTTAACTCGGTGATTATAGAGTGTCTATGTGGGAGAGCTTGAAAAAATCACTACTTTTCAGAGATTGGATCCGTTCGGAAAGAAGAAATTTTGGACTTGCTGAATCACAACCAGAGAAAGACGAAGCTTACGAAGAAATGTTAACTGAACTTGCGGAGGATGTTGTTTCGCCCGACAATGGAAGCGGCGACGACCAAGCTACATTTCTACCACCACCAACGGAAATTCCTCCGAACTTTGAAGGATTTATGAAGTTTGTAAGAGATACCATGTAACTTGTATGAACAAAAATTAGTATGTATAATGTAACTTGTATTTTGGCATATCTTGATTAGTTTCTTTTTCTTCTCAATGGTGGTATTAGCACCTTGTTGTGCTCATTCCATAAGCTAGAGGAAGACTAAGAAAGATATTGTCATTTCTTTTTAATGCTATAAAAAAATTACAAGGCATTGCTTTTAATATCTCTTTACAATATTTTTGTTTTTAAATTTTGAATTAAAAATTTAGGTCACAACTCTATAATAAAATTTACAAGGTATTGCCTTAGATATCTTTTAACATCTTTTTGTATCTAATTTCTATTTAATTTTAAAAAAATAAAAAATTAGTCGTTGGGTCCACTTAGCCCGCGGGCTGACCCTAACCCAAGACCATGAGTTCATGGGCCCGATCCTGGGCCGATTTTTACATAAAGAACATTTGGCCCGTTTATTTTAGGACCGGCCCATTTGGGCCATTTAGGGTGGGGCCAGCCCACTTGTCACTCTTAGGCAGAGGCCTAATATATTTATTAAAAACTCCATTAGATATTCATAAATATTTGATTATGAACTCCAGTTATTATTGTATATTAATTTGAAGTTCCTGTAAAAACCTTTTAAACTTTAATTCTTGAATATCTATCCGGATAGAATGATATCTATGTGTATGTGAGTTTAACTTCTATATATATCTAAAAGATTACTACTTAGATACATCCATAAAAAACGAGATCAGTAACGGGAAAATAAAAGAGCTTATATGTTACAACAAGTTAAAATATACTAATAATACAAATATTCTTTAGAATATCTATGTATAAGTAAAATACATATACAATATAAGAACATTGTTTGCTCTTTAATATTCATTCTTTCAAGCCTTTACTCTTTCTCCCCTTTTGGGGTCCGTTGGGTTTTAAAATTGCATGAGACAAAGAGAGTGAAAAAGAAGACTGAGAGATAGAATGATTAGCTTGTTCATTTTTTTACAAATTGGTTTGGGTACAAGCTTAATTAACATAATAGGAGTACTATTTTTTTTCAATTGTTATTTTTTATTTTCAATACAAGTAGCATTAGCATTGTCGTGAATTCTTTTATTTCATGTTGTTTCTTGTGTTCGGTTATAATATTGCTTTGTCGTGATCCTGCTTTCCTTGAGCCATTGGGTCTATCAGAAACATCTTCTCTACCTTCACAAATCACAAGGTTGGAGGGGGTAAGATCCACGTGCACACTACCCTCCCACACTCCACTTATGAGATTACATTGTATATGTTGTTGTGTTAATTAAAATAGTACAATTATTTGTAAATATAAAAATGTGTCATTTTTTTTTTGATGGACAACAGAGAAAGTGTGTAATATAAATTGAAGTGGAGGGAGTATATGTTTTAAAATTATGTTACTAATGAAAATGACCAGTAGAATTAGCATTTTTATTGATATTGACAAAAGAATGGGACCCCTTTGGCAATTCCAAAACCCAAGTTCCGGTAATTTAAATGTTTATCTCAGACTTTTACTTCCTTATTTTGTTAAAGAACTTAAGGTAATTCAAGCCAAGGAGTAGTAGTACTAACCAGTGCAGATTCTCTCCCTTGAACATATATGCTTCGGAGTTCAGAGTAATCCTCCTTCTGCTTGAATAAAACTTCATAATCAACTTTATCCAGCAGGAAATGGTACATTGTCCATTGCATGACAAATTTAAAGAAGTTAACCATAGAGATAATTGATACAAGTTTAAAATTCAAATTCAATGAGACCTATCTATCAAGAAACTGCAATCACGTGATGAAACTTGAGAAATAAAATTGAACCAGCAAAAATATTTAAGGAATTTCCTACTGGCACTAACGTTGTGAGAACGGGGTCAGTTTAAGCACTGCTACAATTGACAATAAATGGTTTGACAAACTTGATAAATTCTGATGTCCTCATCCCCAGTTTAAGATCAATCTCACCACCTCCTAACCAGAAGAAGTCAGGGTTGAGCTTTGTAATTGCTTCATCCAAAATCACCTGGTAAAATTAGTATGAGTTACAATGAAAGTAGTAGTACTACAATGGACAAGAAGGTCACACTGTCTAGTATGCAGTGATGCGTAATGCACGCAGGGGCGGAGCTAGCTCTTTGACCTAAACCAGCAGCTTTGGTTCAAAATTTGTATTTGTTTTAGAAAATCTATTGAATAGGTATAAATTATTATTTCAAAACCGAGTAACTTAAACGGACTAGGATACATAACTCATGAGCTTCAAATCTTAGTTCCACCTCTGATTACGCAAAAAGCGACAGAGTACACTTAGAGATGGCAATGGGACTGGTAAGACGCATACCTGGTGCCCTACAATTTGATGAGAACCCCTCAAAACCAATTGGCTATTTTCTTAAATTTTTCATTATATTCTCTTCCATTCTTTTGGTAGTGTTTTCCCCCCTCCTTCTTCACTTCTTAAACACTCGTACAATAAAATACCCGTTCCATCCTTCCCCGCTCCATACCTTAAACATTTTCTCGTACCTGTCCAAACCCACTCATTACCTAAGTACGCTTCAGACGTTTAACTACAAGAAAGGAAAAAAAATCTAGGAACCATTACGACGCAACTCCTAAAAAGTACAGAGATGCATACCGGTATATCCGTTTTCATGCCAACACATGTAACTCCATTGTGTTCGTAACCAGTCAGTTTCACTGATGTCTCCTCAGGAGCAAGCCTCACTGCAAAAAGCCAATAGCTGATATTATTCAACATGAAGTGGCCAGCATAATATGACACCAAATATGGGCACAGCTCATAAACTTGAAGCATATGGCTGTACAGGCTTCCAACATAAATATGGTTAGAGTACATCAACGTCCAAAATACACAACAAAAATTAAACAGCAAAGTGCATAAATAAAGTCTCTGGGCCTCATAACTTCAGTTCGTTGCTGAATGTTCTCTAAGCAAATGATTATTCCACTTTCCCTTAGAATCCAACGGCTGAATCACTTTAACACGTTCATTGTGATTCTAGTAAATTATCTACCTCAGAGTTGTTGAGAGAGCATTACTGGGATGAGAACACGGAACTTCATGACAGTTTATCTGGCATGTTAAAGTAAACTAATCACATAAAGATGCGCAACAGAAATTTCCATCTAGAGATCATTTAAACATACATTCAAACATTAGAATAAGAATTTATTCCTGAATTTCATGCTTCCAGGAAATAATCATTCAACTAGCTGCAAATTTGAGACCCAATGCCTGACAGCTCTTACTCCCATCACTTAGGCTCCATAATACACTAAGGTCAAAATGAAAAACTCATCATAATAACATATATGACAAAAAGATTTCTAAATGCATCTCCCATGAATTAATTATTACCCACAAAACAACCACATGACGTGTGCCACACATACACCAATCGACTCACATTCCTTTTTATACGGATATATATTTTTAAAGAACTCACCATTATCTGATTTTTATAACCGTATTGTTATGAATGTCGGGATTTTCTGATTTATGAACAAGATATCAGCATTCCTAAACGTGTCATCCCGTAGATACACTATTTAACATATCCCGTATCAAATTTAGAAATCATTAAAAAACCTCAATGCCTTATCCTTTGTACTGAACATTGTCTCATCACGAGAATGGACCAAAATTTTAATTGACAATTTTGAACTGTCATTAATGACTTTGTTTGATCTCCTTGAACCTAGATCTTGGGATCTCCAGTCTTCTAGGTAGAGTTACCGCCACAATAACTTGTTCTCGGCCATAGTCTCATTCCCCTAGATGATTTCTCAACTACCTCTCTAGTTAAGCCTTTTGTAAGTGGATCTGACCATTATCGTTTGACTTTACATAGTCAATCGTGATAATTCCTCTATAGAGTAATTGTCTAACGGTTTTATGTCTTTGTCGTATATGACAAGATTTACCGTTATACATAACGCTCCCAGCCCTTTCAATTGCCGCTTGACTATTGCAATGGATGCATATTGGTGCCAAAGGTTTGGTCCAAAATGGAATATCTTCCAACAAATTCCGAAACCATTCAGCTTCTTCACCGGCTTTATCTGAGGCTATGAACCCAGCCTCCATTGTGGAGCGGGCAATACAAGTTTGTTTGGACGACTTCCAAGATACCGCTCCTCCACCAATGGTGGATACATATCCACTTGTGGACTTAGAATCAGTGATACAATTTGCATCACAGTATCCCTTAATCACCGCAGGATATTTACTGTGTGCAGAGCAAAGTCCTGCGTATATTTTAAATATCCCAAAACTCGTTTCATTGTCATCCAATGAGATTGACCTGGATTGCTCGTGTATCGGCTATATTTACTTATAGCACAAGCTATATCTGGTCGTGTACAATTCATGATATACATTTAGCATCCCAACTGTTACGCGGCGCCTTCCTGAGGTTCCTTGGAAGGGCGACATAAGGCTAAGCAACTGATGTCAGTGCAGCTGTTGTCCGCCAACTGAGGTCCCCTCCGTACGCTAGATGAGATTGTCAGTGTCGTACGGGAAAATCAATGTCAAGAACAATTGAGAGAACAGTAATGAGAATTGAAAAAAAGCTTGATTGCACTAATGAAAGCTATTACAAAAGAAGGCAACGCGGTGTCGAGGGGGAGAGACACCAGTACAAAGAATTGCTTGCTAAAAAGTTTTTGATTGCTTGATTCCCCCTAATAATGCTTTAAAAAAAAACCAAAGCTACAAGACTTGATCTAACTAAGCTAGAGGAACATAATGAAAGTACATGGAATAAAACTACTCTATATTTACAATGAAACGGACTTAGTTTTCTACAAGGTAGAAACAGGTCCGTTGTCAGCAACTTTGTCTTTGGCATCACGTCTGCGCACGGCGCTATTGGCAGCTGCCTGCGGCTAGGCGCTAGCGAGAGATATCGGTGGGGCGACAGAGGCACATGCGCGCTTGTCACTTGGCGCAGCCAAGACCACGGGGACGTCCGTGTCCGTGATTCTAGGCGTTGGGAGGCTTGTCAGGACGCCACGGGGCGCGTCCAAGGGGCCATGGGGCATGGCTGGAAAGCCGCCCATGACATTCTCCCCCACCTGAGTTGGCAACGTCCTCGGCGCCGTACTTGCAAAATAATCTTCAATTAGGCTCTTATAGGCTTTGAGGTTTGTTCCCCTCTCCCAAGTATTCTCCTCAGAATCACACCCTTGTCATTTCACCAAGAACTCTTGGTGATCCTTCCTTGAGGCATGAATAATCTGATAATCAAGAATAGCTTCAGCACGCCTTTTCCCAGTTGAATTGGGGCCTCGAATACTGGGTATTGTGAGTTGGCTCCGTGAAGGATCCTCCGTGTCTTCCCGAAAAGGTTTGAGAAGACTGACATGGAAGACGGGATGGATTTTCCACCAAGTTGGGTATCCACCCGATATGCAACTTTCCCAATGCGCCTTTCAATGGACAAAGGTCCAATGTATTTTTCAATAGGAGAGGGTCATGGACCCCTACAAACAAGTACCGCTTTGGGATTTTGACCATCACTTTGTCTCCTAGTTGGTATTCAACAAAGTGACGCATCCGATCAGCATACCTCTTCATCCGCTTTTGGGCTTTGACAAGATAGCTCTCCAAATTTCGCTTCCATTCTTTTGAGCAGCTAGCAGCACGAGGAGATTTCGACATGTTTGGTGCATTCACGGTGTGTGGGAGTAGCGGTTGTTGTCCGGTAACAATTTCAAAAGCGCTTTTGTTTGTACTAGAGCTCTTTGTGAATTGAAACACAGTTGAACAGCATCCACAAGCTTCACCAATTCTTTTGCGATCTGGTAACAAAGTGGCGGAGATATTCCTCCAACATACCATTGAACCGCTCCGTCTGGCAATCAGATTGCGGATGAAAACTTGAGTTATGACTCAAATTTGACCTGAGGCACTTAAATAGTTAGGTCTAAAAGTTGCTAATGAAGCGTGAATCGCGATCACTAACGATGTCTTTGGGGAGGCCCCAATATTTGACAACATGAGAGAAAAAGAGTCGAGTTGTATCTTCTGCTGATATATATTGAGGTGATGCAATAAAGGTGGCATACTTGGAAAACCGATCCACCACAACCAAGATAGTTGTGAGATCTCCAACCTTGGGCAATCCGGTGATGAAATCCAGAGACACGCTTTCCCAAGGTCTCTTTGGAACAGCTAGTGGTTCCAAGAGTCACGCTTGTGTCAAGCGGCCGGACTTGTCCTTCTGGCATACTAGACAAGTCCTTATATACTGAGCAACGTCATCGGCCATTTGAGGCCAATAATATACACGGCGAAGTAATGCCATGGTGCGTTCTTCGCCGGGATGGCCGGCCCACAGAGTGTCGTGACATTCCGCCAGAAGAGTTCTTCTCATATCTCCTCCTTTAGGAACATATAGTCGGTTCCGTTTTACCTTCAGGAAACCATTCTCTATGTAGAACTGGCGAGTTTTGCCCTGTCCTACTAGATCAACCAAATACTGTGCAACAGGATCCTTGATGAGTAGATCCTGTATCTGGTCTTTTATGGTGGTAGCTACTTCGCTCTCCCTTAGGGTGGCGAGTAGGCACACTGATGCTAGGTCAGCTCTCCGACTGAGCGCATCAGTAACATGATTAGTCTTGATGCTTCGGTACTCCAGGTTGAAGTGAAATTCTGTCGGGCGTTCCTGCCACCGGGCCTGTCGGCCATTCAGCCGAAGCTAGGTCATGAAATGACTAACTGTGTTGTCTGTCTTGACCACGAACGGGGATCCCAGCAGATAATGCCTCCAAAGGCGTAAGCAATGAACGACAGCCAGTAGCTCTTTCTCGTGGGCGGCATAGCGTCGTTCTGCATCCTTCAACTTCCGGCTCTTGTATGCTACGGGATGCCCTTCTTGTAATAAGACTCTGCCAAGAGCATAGTCGAAAGCATCCGTTTGTACCTCGAATGGCTTGGCCAAATCAGGAAGGGCCAAGACGGTGCTACTAGACATAGCCGCTTTTAATGTGTTGAAGGCCTCTGCTTGCCTAGGACCCCAATCCCAAGGCGTGACCTTCTTGAGTAGTTCTGTCAATGACACTGAGGGAGTAATTCTTCACAAATCGCCGATAGAAATTGCATAGGCCAAGGAACGCCCTCAAGGCGTGGATATCCTTGGGTGGCGGCCAATCTGTGATGGCTTGGATCTTTTGCTGGTCTATCTTGATCCGCCCTTCCTCAATTACATGTCCAAGGAAGTCGATTTGTTTTTGAGCAAAGGAGTACTTGGATAGCTTTGCGTATAATTCATGCTCCCGCAACCGGGCTAGGACCTTCCGCAAGTGCTCTAGGTATTCTTCCAGTGTTTGGCTATAAACCACAATGTCTTCCAAATAGACCACCATGAATTCGTCAATATACTCTCGGAAGACTTGGTTCATCAGGGTGCAAAATGTGGTTGGAGCATTAGTCAAGTCGAACGGCATAACTAGGAAGTCGAACGACCTGTATCTTGTCACACAGGTCGTCTTGTGTTCATCGCCCTCAGCAATCCGGACTTGCCAATACCCTGTCTTCAGGTCAATTTTCGTGAACGTTGTTGCACTCCCCAATCTATCAAACAAGTCTGCCATGAGCAGAATAGGATACTTGTTCTTCACAGTGATTTTATTTAGAGCCCGATAATCCACACAGAGTCGTAGACTACCATCATGTTTCTTTTGGAAAAGCACAGGGGACCCATATGGGGACTTGGAGAGTACAATGATCCCTGTGTTTAGCATCTCCGTCAATTGTCTCCGAAGCTCGGTGAGCTCGGGTTGTGACATTCTATAAGGTGCTCGGGCAGGTGGCTTCGCACCCGGCACCAACTCAATCTCATGGTCCACAATGCGCCTAGGCGGAAGTCGCTTTGGCATCTCCTGTGGCATGACATCTTCAAATTCCAGTAGTAGCTCCTTTACGAGTGTAGGAATGGAACCCGATGAGCTTTCTACCTCTTCAATACATAAGGGTGCCAGTAACGTAGGTTCATGTCTTTTGACTCCCTTCTTCAGCTGCAAGGCCGAGATGTTTTCAGCGGCCATTTTCATGGGCATGCACGGGATAATGCAGGGCTTGGCCCCGTTTGCTCTCATCATCAGAAGCATGTCCGCATATGGTACGGGCATGGTGTTAGTTTGCCTCAAGAATTCCAGCCCAACTATCAACTCGAAGTCATTTATGATCACCACGCACAAGTTGAACTTTCCTTCATAAGGACCCATCTTCACTGGTACTTCTTTGCTATCCCACCCACTGGCTGAGGAGGTGAGTTGATAGCCTTGACATGATCTCTGCCCTTTCCTACAACTATAATAACGCGCTCCACCTGAGTTGAGGCCAAGTAGTTGTGGGTACCACCTGTATCTATCATCGCCCCAATGGGCTTGCCATTTACCTTCAGTTCAACGAACTCCTCTCTTTTTTAAGAGGAGTCCCTTCATTCGTCTTCTTTTTCCCTTTCTTGGTGATAGGGCAGGGGTCCTTCTTACGGATACCAGCACTGGTTCCCACTAATGCCTCGGAAATAGAACCAACAATTGCATTGAAGGCACCGACTGGTTCGGTCTGCTCTGCATCATCTTCTTCGTCATATGTCCCACCATCATAAGCTTGATAGGCGTTCATCTGTGCATGTGGGCATTCATTATTCCAATGTGGCCCGCCGCAATAACGGCATTCTGAGGGGGCTTTCTTCCCCGATCATTGTTGTTTAACGCAGCACTATTGCTGCCTGAGGAGGGAGCCTTAGATTTGGCTGCACTCTGATCTCCCCCACTTCTGCTAGGGCCACCATTGTTAGGCTGGCCTCCTTTGTATCCCGCTCGGACAGGCGGTTGAGGCCTATCCTTCCGAATTTCCACTTGATAGTCACCAAGGCATTCCGCTGCTTGGATTACCTTGGGTAGGGTATCTACCCTTTGTCTTTGCAGCTCCATAGCTTCTTATGCATTAGTTATGCATAGGATAATACCAAATAGGGTGTATAACTAATGCTTGCATAACTAATGCATAAGTTCAAAAAGCGTACCACAAATAAAGTATTACTGATACACAAAACTAATGCATGCATTATTTTACCTAATGCATCCTACCAAAAGACCCCTAAGTGCTTGAATTTTTCAAGTACTGTCTGAATATAATGATTTGTTACAATGCCAGACCTTGAGGAGTCTTATGGATCTTAATCCCCAGAATTAAATCAGCAACTCCCAAGTCCTTCATATCAAACTTGCCAGTTAGCATACGCTTAATCGCACTTATGTTGGCAATGTCATTACTCATTATCAGCATATCATCCACATATAAGCAAACAATGACTATGCGATTTGGAACATTTTTAATGTACACACATTTATCACATTCATTTATCTTAAAACCATTTGACAACATTGTTTGGTCAAATTTTGCATGCCATTGTTTGGGTGCTTGTTTTAGTCCGTAAAGGGACTTAACAAGTCTACATACCTTCTTTTCTTTACCTGGAACCACAAACCCTTCAGGTTGTTCCATATAGATTTCTTCCTCCAAATCTCCATTTAAGAAGGCTGTCTTAACGTCCATTTGATGAATTTCAAGACCATAAACTACAGCTAACGCTACTAACGTTCGTATGGACGTAATTCTTATAACTGGAGAGTATGTATCAAAATAGTCAAGACCTTCTCGTTGTCTATACCCTTTGACCACAAGTCTTGCCTTATATTTTTCAATAGTGCCATCATCTTTCATTTTCCTCTTAAAGATCCATTTAGAACCCAACGGTTTATTTCCAGGAGGAAGATCAACCAATTCCCATGTATGGTTGTTCAATATGGATTCTATTTCACTATTGACTGCCTCTTTCCAAAACAATGATTCCGAAGAAGACTTAGCTTCTTTAAATGTTCGAGACTCATTCTCCAATAAGAAAGTCACAAAATCTGGTCCAAATGAAGTAGAGGTTCTTTGACGTTTACTGCGTCTTCGATCCTCCTGATTAAATGTACTTTCTTTTGTTTCTTCCTGAGGACGTGACTTTTTATAAATGAAAGATGATGGCACTACTGATAAATATAAGGCAAGACTTGTAGTCAAAGGGTATAGACAACGAGAAGGTCTCGACTATTTTGATACATACTCTCCAGTTACAACGAGAAGACTTGTGCACTTTTTTAGGGTTTTTTTCCGGGTGGTCGGATTATTTGGGTGGGTCGACTGGGTCAAAGAAAAAGAAGGAGTGGGTTTAGTTTAGCCAATAGGACTCTTACACGTGACTTTTTATAATTTAAAATTGGAATTTGACGGCAGAGGGGTATTTTGAACAAGAGACTTGAACGGTAGGGACAATTTTGATCAAATAGTATAACGGAGGACAGATCTAGCTTATTTTAGCTAGTAAAGGGACATATATGACCCTTTTCCGTTCTCAAAATGACTTCTGGCAAGGTGGTGACTTTGAACAACGTCTTTCATGTTCCCGAGATTAGGAAGAACTTAGTCTCTGGACTTCTTGTTAAGAACGGTTTTAAGTGTGTTTTTGTATCCGATAAGGTTGTAATAAGTAAGAATGAAATGTTTGTAGGAAAAGGTTACCTCACTAAGGGCCTTTTCAAGTTGAATGTAATGGTTGTTAAGAATAATAATAAAATTTCAGCTTCGTCTTACTTACTTGAGTCAAATGAATTATGGCATATATGTTTGGGTCATGTCAATTATAAAACCCTGCGGAAAATGATTAATTTAGAAGTATTGCCTAAGTTTGAATGCGACAAATCAAAATGTCAAATATGTGTGGACTGTGGAATCTAAGTAGGTTAAACATCCTTATAAGTCAGTTGAAAGAAATTCAAATCATATAGACTTAATTCACACAGATATTTGCGACATGAAGTCAATACCATCTCGCGGTGGAAAGGAAGTATTTCATAACTTCTATTGACGGCAGTACTCGATATTGCTATGTTTGCTTACTTAATAGTAAAGATGAATTATGGCATATACGTTTGGGTCATGTCAATTATAAAACCTTGCGAAAAATGACTAATTTAGAAGTATTGCCTAAGTTTGAATGCGACAAATCAAAATGTCAAATATGTGTGGAATCTAAGTATGTTAAACATCCTTATAAGTCAGTTGAAAGGAATTCAAATCATTTAGACTTAATTCACACAGATATTTGCGGCATGAAGTCAATACTATCTCGCGGTGGAAAGAAGTACTATATAACTTTTATTGACGGCAGTAATTGCTATGCTTACTTACTTAATAGTAAAGATGAAGCAATAGACGCATTCAAGCAACACAAAAATGAAGTTGAAACGCAATTTAGCAAGAAAATCAAAATGATAAGAAGTGATAGGAGTGGTGAATATGAATCTCCTTTTGAAGAAATACAACAACAACAAAAAACTCAGTATGATCCCAATAGGTGGGGTCTGGGGAGGGTAGTCTGTACGGAGACCTTACCCCTACCTAATGCAGGTAGAGAGGTTGTTTCCAATAGACCCTCGGCTCAGGAAGGGCTTGAAGAAATATGTTTAGAATATGGAATTATTCATCAAACAACGGCTCCTTACACTCCCCAATCCAATGGGATTGCGGAAAGAAAGAATTGTTCATTAAAGGAGATGATGAACGCATTGTTGATAAGTTCTAGTTTGCCACAGAACTTGTGGGGGGAAGCCGTTCTTATGGCTAACCGGATACTAATTCGAGTACCCCACAGCAAAACGCAATCCATTTCATATGAAAAATGGAAAGGAAGGAAGCTCAACTTGAATTATGTTAAAGTATCGGGGTGTTTGGCAAAAGTGCAAGTTCCTAAACCCAAAAGGGTAAAAATAGGACCGAAAACCGTTGATTGTGTTTTCATAGGATATACGACCAATAGTAAAGGATATCGATTTCTGGTTCATAAATCAGAAAACCCCGATATTCATAATAATACGGTTATAGAATCAGATAATGTTGAGTTCTTTGAAAATATATATATCCGTATAAAAAGGAATATGAGTCGATTGGTGAAGCATCTAAACGACCTCGGGAAGAAACAAAAGAAAGTACATTTAATCAGGAGGATCGAAGACGTAGTAAACGTCAAAGAACGTCTACTTCATTTGGACCAGATTTTGTGACTTTCTTATTGGAGAATGAGCCTCGAACATTTAAAGAAGCAAAGTCTTCTTCGGAATCATTGTTTTGGAAAGAGGCAGTCAATAGTGAAATAGAATCTATATTAAACAACCATACATGGGAATTGGTTGATCTTCCTCCTGGAAATAAACCGTTGGGTTCTAAATGGATCTTTAAGAGGAAAATGAAAGATGATGGCACTATTGAAAAATATAAGGCAAGACTTGTGGTCAAAGGGTATAGACAACGAGAAGGTCTTGACTATTTTGATACATACTCTCCAGTTATAAGAATTACGTCCATACGAACGTTAGTAGCGTTAGCTGCAGTTTATGGTTTTGAAATTCATCAAATGGACGTTAAGACGGCCTTCTTAAATGGAGATTTGGAGGAAGAAATCTATATGGAACAACCTGAAGGGTTTGTGGTTCCGGGTAAAGAAAAGAAGGTATGTAGACTTGTTAAGTCCCTTTACGGACTAAAACAAGCACCCAAACAATGGCATGCGAAATTTGACCAAACAATGTTGTCAAATGGTTTTAAGATAAATGAATGTGATAAATGTGTGTACATTAAAAATATTCCAAATCACAGTCATTGCTTGCTTATATGTGGATGATATGCTGATAATGAATAATGACATTGCCAACAAAAATGCGACTAAACATATGCTAACTGGCAAGTTTGATATGAAGGAGTTGGGAGTTGCTGATTTAATTCTGGGGATTAAGATCCATAAGACTCCTCAAGGTCTGGCATTGTCACAATCTCAATATATTAAGACAGTACTTGAAAAATTCAAGCACTTATAAGCTTGCAAACACTCCAATTGACGTGAATCTTGCATTAGCAAAGAACAAAGGCCAAAGCATATCACAATTGAATTATGCTCGTGCGTTGGGATGCTTGATGTATATCATGAATTGTACACGGCCAGATATAGCTTGTGCTATAAGTAAATTGAGTCGATACATGAGCAATCCAGGTCAATCTCATCGGATGGAAATAAGACGAGTTTTGGTTTATTTAGAACATACCCAAGACTTTGCTTTGCACTACAGTAAATATCCTGCGGTGATTGAGGGATACTGTGATGCAAATTAGATCACTGGTTCAACTGATTCTAAGTCCACAAATGGATATGTATTCACTATTGATGGAGGAGCGGTATCTTGGAAGTCGTCCAAACAAATTTGTATTGCCCGATCTACAATGCAGGCTGAGTTCATCGCCTTAGATAAAGTCGGTGAAGAAGCTGAATGGCTCCGGAATTTCTTGGAAGATATTCCATTTTGGCCCAAACCGTTGGCACCAATATGTATACATTGCGATAGTCAAGCGACAATTGGAAGGGCTGGGAGCGTTATGTATAACGGTAAATCTCGTCATATACGACGAAGACATAAAACCGTTAGGCAATTACTCTCTAGAGGAATTATCACGATTGACTATGTAAAGTCAAGCGATAATGTGTCGGATCCACTTACAAAAGGCCTAACTAGAGAGGTAGTTGAGAAATCATCGAGGGGAATGGGACTATGGCCGAGAACAAGTCATTGTGGGGTAACTCTACCTAGAAGACTGGAGATCCCCAGATCTAGGTTCAAGGAGATCAAACAAAGTCATTAATGACGGTTCAACATTGTCAACTAAAATTTTGGTCCATTCTCGTGATGAGGCAATGTTTAGTACCAAGGATAAAGCATTAAGGCTTTTTAATGATTTCTAAATTTGATACGGGATATATTAAATAGTGTATCTACGGGATGACACGTTTAGGAATATGTAAGTGTGAAGTGTTAGCCGCTTCAAGGAGAATTTTGTAAGGCCAGTTCTCTACGCACTTATGAAACCAGGCGGTGTTCATGGCTGAAACGTACACAACAATGAGAACCAAAGACGGTTAAGGGTTCATTGTGTGACTTACAACAAAGTTCGACAGTTCAAAGATATCAAATCTACCGACTGACCGAGTATATCCGACATAAGTTCACTACAGAAAGTTCAAAGCGAAACCTACTTATCCAGATGCAATTAATCCTGGCTTGCGAATCACACAGTTTTTCATGCATATTTCCGTGATATAGCCATTCCCCATATTTCCGTGATATATCCAGATTTGGTCAAATGATCGATTGATCGATTAATTTTTTGGACCAAATTTATTTGTTAATAGTAAATATTAACATAAACCCAACGGAATATTAATATTAAATCCAACGACGGTTCAAAGATATCAAATCTACCGATTGACCGAGTATATCCGACATAAGTTTACTACGAAAAGTTCAAAGGGAAACCTACTTATGCAGATGTAATTAATCCTTGCTTGCGAATCACACAGTTTTTCATGCATATTTCTGTGATATAGCCATTCCCCATTCATGTGGGGGATTATTGGGTTATTAAGCTTTAATGTAAGCTTAAAAGAGGGTGAATGGGAACTGGAGGGAAAATGAAATATTTGAGTTTCCCTCCTTGACAAAGAGATATTGTCCCATATTGGAAGAGGAAAAAGTTTTTGATGGGTATATATATAATTGCTCTTCTTCTAGCTCTTAAAGAGTTAAGAAGAAGGCAATCTATAAAGGACGTCATTTATAGAAATATCTCCCAAGCTTTCTCTCACGTTGCACGTTTAAAGTAGAACTAGAACCTTCTAAAATATATGACTGGCCCGACGAACACAAAAGATTGCTTGTTTATATTCAATAAGAGACATAAACATGCACTTTAGTTTAGTCAATAAACTTGTGCAATATAAACATACTCGTTCAATTATGGTTATTGATTTTGTTCATATATACATCAAAAGCCGCCTAAATAGAGGGGAATGGATAGAGATGATGTCTTTAGCTGAACCCAACCAATTTAGGATCAAGGTATAGTTGATTCATTGATTGATACATCAAAAGTTTGCACAGCCAATACATACCAATCAACTTCAGCAGTCTTTCCGTAGTATAATCAAAACAATACTTCTAATGAAATATTTCCAGACACTGAAGATTCTCAAAGCTGCATATTTCTCTATTGAATTCTCATCCTGACCGCTCTAACTGCTAGACCTAATAAAAGTATTGAGTAACTTAGAGATGGAACTTACTGTTGAATTTCTTTTTCGCTATCTTGCCATCATTGAGAGTGTACAGAAAATTCTTCACAGTCTCAGCATTGAATCGAGCAGTATACTGCAATTAAGAACATATAAGAAGCACATTATGTTAGTGGTAGCTACTGTTCCTAGACCCCAAACCCAAATAAAATTGTATAATAGTTACCTGCACAACGACGACGTAGTACTTTGAATTGTTATGATCACTGCAATCAGTGATATTAGATGGGGCTTGAGTATTTACCTGCATTTGAGCAGACAGGATTTGACTAAGATAGAAAAGAACCTCATGCATAGAGACACTGAGATGATTCAAAGTTGAGGACCATCGATTATCTACATATCCCTCAATCTCACCCCCACAGATACACACAGCAATTCACAAAAAACAGAAGAAAATGAGCACCCAATATCATAAGCATTTTCAACACCACAATTTCATGGATAGATCTGCAAAGGTATGATGAGATTTTGTTTGAGATATTTTTTGCCGTTTCTCACATGTTCACAAGGAAACAAGAAAGACAAGAGGACCATGAACAATAACCCAAATTATCCCATTTTAACAAGGGGATAATGAGTTCTCTGGTTTTTGGCCATTTCAGTTCAAATTTAATTCAAAATTTTAAGATATTGATAATAATTGTGGCCAAGTATAAGCTTCCTAATCATAGGCTCATTGTTATGACAAGCAAAGTTGGATTTTTCACAATCACCTGAAGCCATATAAGGTTCTTCTTTATCTGTTTGTTCATACCTGCCATCTCATGTTCATGTTTTTTTTTTTCTTGCTCTTAGGGGTGAGCCTTTTTGTTCCTCAATTCAGTATTCTCTACTATCGTTTATGTTTCTCATAGAAGTGAGGGGAAACTTTCTCATATGTTGCTGAACCAAAAGTACATTTTACATATCAAAAAACGTAAATCAAATATCATACTCTCGAAATTCATTCACTTAAACGTAGGTTCTCAAGTACCTTTATTATACATTGTGCAAGGTATCGTACTTATGTTTGTTAACAGAGGATTTCACTCCATTGTGTATTAACACCTTCTTAAAATTCCCTAAATAAATTTCACATCATCTAAAACAAGGTTACACTCATCTCAATCTTACACTACCATGTCATCAATACCAGAGAATTGATGTCTCAAGCTTTTGCTATTCAAATTAGAGAAAAGTTGTTTAGACCAAGTATATTAAAAGTACTCTCTCTGCGTCATCTTATATGACATTGGTTTTCATTTTGGACCTTCATAAATATTTGACATCATTTCATTCTCTCCAACTTTCACAGCTCCAAAAATTCAAATCCATTAAACTACTCAAATAATAAACTTTTGATGTGGTTTTTTCTGGACAAGCTAACTTGTCAACTATTACATACTATCAAAAAAAGCAACCAAATACATATTCCCTCCTCTCCTTTCCAGTTTATGTGTCACTATTTCCATACTAGCGAATCCAAATAGAATTACACACTTTTATATTTGGAAATGATTAACTTTATACTTCCCATTTGACCTTTAATAAGCTTTTTATAGCTCCACGAATATTACAGCTACACGTTTCAAAAGTTCTATATCGAGACAAATGTTGTGATATGTTTAAAGATCACAAATTTCAAAAGTCACTATGTCACATAAATTGGAACAAAGAGCCTAAGTTAAAATGAGTTACTTAACTGCGTGTTCAGTCAAACGCCTTATATATAAAGTGAAACCAAGGGAGTACTAGTTTAAATTGAGTACATCATATATCCTGCTTCGCACTGACAGATTTTATGATGCTTTTATTTTGAAGTTTTTTGAAATAAATTATTACATATTTGAAAACAGTACTACAAGTCAAAATAATTAACAACTCAAAATATTTAAAAAGTCGCGATCAGGGGCGGCCCTTCCATAAAGCAAGTAAAGCAACTGCTTTAGGCCCCAGATTTGTAGGGGCCCATTTTTTGTTACACCTAGTAGGCTATGTATAAGTTTAACAAAAGGTTTTGTGAAGCGAAAAAGATTGATTTCTTTCTTTAACAAGTATATAGAAGAAGGATTTGCAACTGCTTTGATTTCTACCAAGAAAATTGCACTTGAAATGGATATCGCACCCAAAATTCATAAAAGAAGTACTCATATGGATAATAAACTATCAAAATCTTTCGAAGAGTCATTTGGAGTTGATTACTCTATATATAATATACAAGGCTATTTTTTTTTTTTTTTGCTTCAAAATAGATTTAAATAATTCGAAGCATATGAAAATATTTTTGATTTTCTATTTAGCGGTAAAAATTAAGATCACTGGACGATAGAAAGTTGAAAAAATATTGTCGTAACCTTGAATGTTTCTTAAAGTATAATAATCAATTCGATATTGATGGTTTAAACTTATTTTCATAATTTTTTAATTGATACTCTTGATCAAATAAAAAACTTTGAAACTTTTTCGAATGCCTACATTACTTATGGAATAATGTTAATAATTCGCGTTTCCGTTGTTTTAGCGAAAAGAATTTTTCAAGTTTAGAATTGATAAAATATCACCTCATATCAACAATGTCTCAAGAAAGGTTAAATAAATTAGCTATATTGTCAATTAAGAAAGACTTATTTGGAGTTATTGATTATAAAAAAAATTATTAATAACTTTGTATCTAAAAAACCTAGAAAAATTAGACTTCAAATAAATAAATAATTTTTATTTTTTTTAAATTTAAGACCCGTGTAAAGTTTGGGTTTAGGGCCGCCCCTGGTCGCGATCATAGGAAAATTCTCGAATTCAAATTATACTATTCGTTTTTTCGACGGAGGGAGTAATAAATGTAAAAGTAACAGCTTATAGGAGTTACCAAAACAATGCTTTTGCAGAGATGATGAATAGATGCAGCACCGAGAACGTCACGTCGACCTTCGAGAGGCCAATCATAGTAATCAGAGGGGACGCGCTTGAAGCTGAAATCTCTAACGCCATTGGCGATGAGAATGCTCGAAAGGCGGCCTTCGGTGGTTGTAGTGGCGGCGGCGGCGGGAGAAGAATTCGCGGTGGCGGAGGAGGAAATATTATTGGAAGTTTCTAGAGAGAGCTCTAGATATGTTATCCGTTGGAGGATTCGGGTCTGGATTTTTTCCAGCTCTATTAATGCTTCCGCCATTACCCTCAACGGGATTGGATCCCCTCCAGTAGTATTTTGTCCATTAATCTTCAATGAAGTGTTTGATATGTGACATGTAGACAAAAAATAATCAATGGTTTGGATTGTTCTATTATTCAAAATTCAAAATAAGTTTTGGGCAACACTATTAATTTTAATTTCAAACTATTGAAGTTGTTTTTTCTGATTAAAAAATATTGAGTGTGCGTCATTGTAGTATAAAGTAAAGGTGTGTAACGGGCCGGAGTTAGACCCGGAATCTGATCGACCCAGACCGGTTAAAACCGGAACCAGATCGGCCCGTATGTAGGGGGTCGGGTGGGGCTGGGTAGGAGGGGCAGAGGGAGTTGGTCCGTGTAGTTTTTGGTACCGGTTAACCAAACCGGTCAAACCCGGTCAAAATAAACAGTACACTTTATCGAGTTAATCGGCCCGGAACAGACCAGTACAAAGGTAATAATTTTTTTATCATTATTTAAATGTGTGGGCCCCACTTATCCGTTGGCAACAGTCACCTTGGCAGGGATCCGTTGCCCAACGGCAGAATTGCACTAATGGACCTTTTATGGGTCTTTTTTCTTTAGAAATTAACACTTTTTCAATTTACAAAATTAACATTTTCTAAAACTATAAATACACTCTCCCCTCTTCTTCATTTCTTCACTCATCTCTCATTTCTCAATCTCAATTTCTCTCATTCTCCCGTCTTCAATTCATCTTCTAAATTTATTTGACTCTTTTTTTTTTTGAGTTTAATTTATCGTAAAAGTTATTTTATCATTCGAATTTTGAAGTTTGAACAATTGAACTTCAAAATTGGAACAATTGACGTTTCTTCGTGGTAACATTGGAATTGCGTAATCACCAAGTGCTCAATTTATTGCCGAATTTGGTACATTCCCTCCAACTCTTTCTCTTATTTACTATTTTATTTGCATATTTAATTTTTGCTTGTACTTAAATTTTTACAATATGTTTAATGCTGCCAAAAGAGCGTGTAGAAAAGTTACTAGTAGGGAAAATAAAAAAAGAGGTAGTCATTCAGCATCTGGTAGTAATAGTAATGCCCCATTTACACATGTTTCTGAAACATCGCCTAATGATAATATAGATTATGAACAATTACAAGAAGATTTCGGAATAGAAGATAATGAATTAGAAATGGAATATGAGATACCATTTACACCTAGTAGTGCTGGAGCTGGTAGTGTTGGAGTTGCTACAAGGGGTGGTGGTCGTGGTACTAGTAGTAGACCACATGTGGCTCCGACTACTAATCGTAGAAAAAGAAGTAAGGTTTGAAATTTTTTTGAGATAATTGAAGGTACTGACATAGTTAGATGCAAACTTTGTAAACTTTATTTTAAACATCTGACTGGAGAAAATTTAGGGGGGACTGGGACTATTAGTAGACATATGAGAGTTGATCATCCCATAGAATGGGCTCTAATGGTGATGAAAATCAAACAACTCTTAACCCTACTACTGGAGGACTTATGAAATATAATAAAATGAAGGATTATGAGGAGTTAGCAAAAATGATTGCTTTGGGTTATCTACCTTTTTCTTTTGCTTCTTCATCATATTTTATTATGTATATTCAAAGGATTTATAATCCTTTATTTAAAGGTATCCCTAGAAGTACTTGTAGAGTTGATATCTTTAGATTGCATGGACAATATCAAATATACATACGTTATTTGTTTGAGCACCTTCCTTGTAGAGTTTCTCTAACTTCTAATATTGGCCATGATGTTAATGGAAATGATTATTTGACAATTACATTTCATTGGATAGGTGATTTATTTTGTGTGCAAAATCGTATTATCGTTTTTAACATGATGAAGATCAGAGTCATACTGTTGTGTTTATAAGTAGTACTATTTGTCAAGTCGTTGAATTTTATAATTTTAACAGAAAAGTATTGTGTATGTCTTTTGATAATGCTTCTAACAATACTGTCGCAATTTCATTATTAAAAATGCATTTGCAACCACTACTTTAAGACGTTTTTCATGTTAGGTGTGCATGTCATATTTATAATTTAATTGTTAAAAGTGACCTTGATTTATTTTCAACTGAGATTATTCATCTTAGAAGAGCAGTTGGTGTTATTCAAGGAAATAACAGACAATCTAGAATTAGGGAATTTAAGAATAAGTATACTGAGTATAACCTTAAACCAAGATTCATGCCATACGAAATTGTTACTAGGTGGAAATATACTTACATATTTTTAAAATGTTGCTACAAATATAGATTTCCAATAACTGAAGTTGCTAATGCGCATTGTACGGATAGAAATCGTATGTTAACACTTGCTACTTGGGAGGTCATTAATGATGTTGTTTAATTTTTACATAAATTTTATATAAGTACTGTTGAGTTTTCTAGAGCATACTACCCTACTGTTACAATGGTTTTAGTACATATAGCTTAAATTGCTTTTCTACTCTTTGAATTTAAGAAGAAAGAAAAATATACGGCTGCTGTTGAAGAAATGCAAGACAAAGTCAAAAAAAATTTCTTTCCAATTCCTCATATTTACTTAATTGGCGTTGTTTTAAATCCTTCTATTAAGATGGCTGATTGTCACAATTAATTAATGTTTTATATACTTACAGAGAGATTGGATCAACTGAAACCCCAGCAATTCGCATTTGTATGAACAATCTAAATGATAATTTACAGCAATTATATAACTATTATGCAAGTATAGTTGATGATGTTGCTCATAATGTAGCCAATGTTAATCTCACTATGCAGCGTACCACTTTTTCAAGTTCTACTACTTTGTATGAAGATGAAATAGTTGATAGTTTTATTATTTTTTTTACATTTGCGACAACTCAAACCAGTAGTAGGAACATTGATGAACTTCAATTCTACTTGCAGAAGCAAAAGGAGATTCACACAAAGGAATTTTCAGCGTTAGGATGGTGGCGTGAGAATGAAAAACAATTTCCTGTTCTTTCCGCTATGGCTCGAGACGTGCTGAATGTGCAAATTTCAACGGTTGCATCAGAAAGTGCATTTAGTCAAGCAAGACAACAACTAGGAAACACCCGTCACTCATTGGGAAGCAATGCTTTGGAAGTTTTAGTATGTTTCTGAGATTGGATTAGATCGGAACGAAGAATTCAAGGACGTGAAGATGTTGATAGCCCAGAAGACGAGGAACTTGGAGATATATTAACACATGGTAACCCATCTGAATTTAACACTCCAGAAGAAGGACAATCAGTTCATATTGATTATGAAGAACTTACAAGGGCAATGCAAAACCTTTGAATTTACTACTTGTCNGGAATTTTCAGCGTTAGGATGGTGGCGTGAGAATGAAAAACAATTTCCTGTTCTTTCCGCTATGGCTCGAGACGTGCTGAATGTGCAAATTTCAACGGTTGCATCAGAAAGTGCATTTAGTCAAGCAAGACAACAACTAGGAAACACCCGTCACTCATTGGGAAGCAATGCTTTGGAAGTTTTAGTATGTTTCTGAGATTGGATTAGATCGGAACGAAGAATTCAAGGACGTGAAGATGTTGATAGCCCAGAAGACGAGGAACTTGGAGATATATTAACACATGGTAACCCATCTGAATTTAACACTCCAGAAGAAAGAGAATCAGTTCATATTGATTATGAAGAACTTACAAGGGCAATGCAAAACCTTTGAATTTATTACTTGTCAAATGTAAACCTTTTAATTTGTAACTTGTAAGTTGTAACTTAGAAATGAATTTTGAAATTTGAAATACAGGTTGCACTTGCAATTTATAAGTGCAATTTTTTTCATATTCATTATTTTCTTTATATATTTTACTATATATTAATATAAATTATAATAGTTGTACAAAAAAATTTAAAAATATACTGTAAACCGACCCAGCTCTTTAAACTCCTAACCCATACGATTTAGTTTTTACTCGGATTAACCTGAACCCGTTAAACTCGTTAAGAATAAATCGGAACCAGCCTGGTACCCCTACCCGTTCGGTCAAAAAAATACCTACCCAGTCCGGCCCGACCCACCCGTTAGACACCTCTGGTATAAAGTTGTTTATAATTCTAATAAACTTGTATTATGTTCCATTTTCCATAATTTTTTTTTTTACTTCCAATAATTCAAACTTTTTGTTACCATTGTCAAAATGAACTAAAAGTTTTTCTTTCGGCTGAAAATTTAATCAAACAATGAATTTCATTATTTACATAATAAATTCAAATAGCACTAAAGTTTATAGAATTAAAATATATCAATTAGTACGTCATCAATTACATGTTATGGTAAAATTTATTTTTTATACAACTAAACTACAATTAAGAAATACTTGGTAATGCATTATAAAGGAAATAAAAATAAAATTAGCACTCATGTCATTTAAAGTTAATTTAAGTTTGCCTTTAGTCTTTTATATAAAGCAGTGATGATATTATACTATTGCTTCAACTTGTTAGAGAGAATTAAGGGGCCATGAATGATAGAACAAATCTAAACCATTCATTATATTATGTCCACATGGCACATATCAAGCATCCCATTGAAGATTACTGGACAAAATAATACTGGAGGGGATCCAATTCCGCCCTCAACTCGTTCAGTTCTCTACTATGGCGTTTAGAAAATGTTTTCTTTTATTTTATTTATTTTTGTTACAGTTTTTGACTAAAATTATCCTTATATATCAAAATTGGTCTATTTTTGTCCTTTAAATATAATGCTTAGCAGCTTTAATTCATCAAGTTTGTTAAACTAGAGCACTTTTTATCTCACTAACATAATTCATCTAAATGTAACGGTTTTGTTAATGAGACTAAAAGTGTTCTAGTTTAGCAAACTTGAAAGATTAAAGATGCTCATGGTTATATTTAAAGAACAAAAATAAACCTACGATAAGGAACAATTTTGATTAAAAAAAAAACTCTTTTTTGTTACACAAATTTCTCTTATTTAATTATTTTAATTTTTAACGTACTTTTTTCCAACTTCAATTGTAGTTAGGGGTGGGCATAAAATTCGAAAAACTGAATTCCGAACCGAACCGAATTAATTTGATATTTCGGTATCGATTTTTTCAATATTTCGGTATTTTTCGGTATAGGATTTTCGATATTACGGTACGGTATTCTGTATTGAGTTTTTGATATTTTGTTATACCGAAATATTTTAAGTCCAAGCTCACCTCTATTTCTATTTTCCAGCCCAATAAACCTAAGCCCAACATCCCAAGCCCCCTAATTCTCTGTGTAAACTTGAATTCTGCTGCACGTTATTTGTTGGCCTGCTACTTGTTGGAAATTTAAAATGATTTCCTTTTAATGTATTCTGTTGCTGGCCTATTGTTGCAAACTTGCAATTAGAACAATCTTTCTATCCCTCTGGGATAGGGGTAAGGTCTGCGTACACTCTATCCTTACCAGATCTCACTGGTAAAATTTTACTGAATTATTGTTGTTGTTGTTGGTTGCTTATGCTTCCTTATCAAACATTTAGGCCTTCTTGCTTAGATAAAATGTATTTCCTGGGGCTTACTTTGAGCCCGTTTGGATTGACCTTAAAAAAGTAGCTTTTAAGCACAAGTGCTTAACATCAACTGTTAAGTGCTGGAGCTTATTTTATAAATAAGCAGTTACATGTTTGGATAAAAGTGCTGAAACTTAAAAAAACTATTGAAGTGTTTGGCAAACAAGTGCTGGTAAGCACTTTTTCCTATTAAAAAGATAAAAATATCCCTAAAGTTGTTAACATTATAAAGGAGCTAATTACAGGAGTAGCAATTATATATAAGTATAATATATTATAAAAGAAAGATGAAAAAAAAACTGAAAATATATTTAAAAAAATTCGGGGGGAGGGGG
>ML390911.1:74353-132056 GCA_005239525.1 Nicotiana knightiana
CCGACGCCTACCCGAAACTCACCCGAGCCCTCGGGGCTCAAAACCAAATACACACACGACCTCATAAACATCCTACGGACTTATTCAAGTAATCAAAACACCAAAATAACATCATAAACATCGAATTAAGCCTCAAAATCAATGAAATTCCTTTAAACTTCAAAAACTTCTAATTTTTTCCATTTTCGATCCGAATCACGTCAAACTAAGTCTGTTTCTCACCAAATTTCACAGATAACACATATAAGACATAATGAACCTGTTCCGCGCTCCGGAACCATAATACGGGCCTGGTTTCATAGGTTTCACATCAAATCTCATTTTTAAAAACCTTTATATTTTTCAGAAAACAATTTTCTTCAAAAATTCATTCCTCATACTTGGGACCTCGGAATTCGATTCCGGGCATACGCCCTAGTCCCATATTTTCCTACGGACCCTCNGGAAGTTATTGATGATGTTTATGAGAAAAATACAGTTTCTTATTTATAATTGTCGAGACAAAAATATTGTGAAAGGCTTGGCCTAAATTATGAAACTTCATGAATAAATTGATATGAGATGTCTGGTGGGAGCGAGTTGCACGCCGCAACAAGGAGTGATAAGGGTGGACAGGTGGGAGCGGGTTGCACGCTGCAACAAGGAGCGATAAGGGAAGACATTTATATTTTTACTGATTTTTAAAGAAAATGAAGATTTGAAAATCTTAAATATTTATCTTACTATTCTTCATATTTTGGAACTACTTTTATTTAAAGTTAAAGTTTGGAAACTTAGAAATTTATTTGAGAATTGGTTATAGGTGAGACCTGGAAAAAGGCAGTTGAGCAATTTATTGTTGTCGCAGTACTTAATTATTTGTTTAGATTTCCTTCTTGATTTATATATTATTGTCACATGTTATATTTTAATACCCTACCGTATCCTCGTCACTACTTCGTCGAGGTTAGGCTCGGCACTTACTCAGTACATGGGTTCGGTTATACTAATACTACACTTTGCACTCTTTTGTGCAGATCCAGGTTCCGGCCAGCTGTAGAGATATTTAGAGTGGCTATTCAGTTACTCGGAGACACGAGGTATATCTGCCGGCGTTCGCAGATGTCACGACCCGAAATTCCACCATCGAGACCATGATGGCGTCTAACGTTGAACCCGCTAGACAAGCCAACGTTCTGATTAACATGCTTATTTCCTTATTTTTAGGCATTTAAAGAAAATGCGATAAGTGATAAAAAGTATAAATAACAATGCGGAAGCTATGAAATATAACATCTTCAAGTATCTGATACTACAAATCCTTAGTAACACCCCATAACTGGCACCACAAATCCACGAACTGTCTAAGAATACTAAAAACAAAGTCTAAAATAAACACGTACAACTGTATTGGAAATACAAGAAAAGACAGAAAGAAAAAGGAATGAGATCGGAGGTGACGTCAAGGCCTGCGGACGCCTGCAGGACTACCTCAGTGTCGTCTGTGGACTGAAGGATACTCCCTAGATCACTGTCCACCGGGTTCGATACCGTAATATGCACAACATAAAGAAGTGCAGGTGTATCATCAATACAACCGACCCTTGTACTGAGTAGGTGCCGAGCCTAACCTCGGCGAAGTAGTGACGAGGCTAGGACACGACAAATAATAAACAACTGTGCAATTCAATAATAGAAATAACAACATGAAGTAAACAGTTAAGTACAAATACGGGGAAAAGATGCTGGGGTACAAAGGGGATAACACTTATTGAATAACAGAACAAGGCAACTGTCTAAGCATCAAAATAACAACAGAGAACAAACAAGTGCATGACATCACCCTTCGTGCTTTACTCTCGTTCTCACCAAAACAAGTGCACGGTATCACACTTCGTGCTTTTACTCTCGTTCTCACCAAAACAAGTGCACGGCATGAACCTTCGTGCTCTTACCTCACAATATCATGGCACGACATTATCCTTCGTGCATTATCTCTCATATCATGGCACGACATCACCTTCGTGCTTTTAAAATCACAGTATCGACACGACATCAACCTTCGTTCTTTTAAATATAAAATCATGGCACGACATCACCCTTCGTGATTTACACTCTTCCTAACCCAAACAATAACCAGAACAACAATTTGGAAAGGAATAACCACAATATAAACCATAATTTACAACATCCCGACAAGGGAATAATAACAGAAATATCACCGTCCCGGCAAGGAACACAGCTATAACCAATCTCACTGAATGTACAACATAACCAAATAATCCTCAACCGAACAGCTAATCAACAGTGTTCACAACCAAGTATTTCCAACAATTGAATAATATCCAAAATAAAATCTACTTCGTAACACAGTGGATATCGAAGAAAACACATATACCATAAGATATGACTCACGGGCATGCTTGACAACAAGGTATAGGTACTCGTCACCGCACCTATACATTGAACATGATAATAACACGTAGCGCATATGACTCAACACCTATTCTCTCAAGCTAGGGTTAGGCCAAACACTTACCTCAGCTCCAAGAATGCAAATCAAGCCTTTAGCACCGCTTTTCCTCTCAAATCCGACTCCGAAACAATCGTATCTAGACATAATCGACTCAATAATATCAATAAAGGCTAAACAAATCAATTCCAATGCTTAATTATAGAATTCCCAACATTCTTCCCAAAATTCTAAAACTCGACCCCGGGCCCGCTTGGTCCAAACACGAGGTTAGGACCAAAACCCCATCACACATTCCCCTATGAGCCCGAATATATAATTTATTTTGAAAGTTGACCCCAAAACAAGGTCAAATTCTCAAATAATCAAAAAGCCCTAACTCTACCCAAATCCTCAATTTTCTACCATTAAAACCCAAGAATTCTTGATAAAAGTTGATGAAAATCATTAGGAAGTTGAAAGAAACTAGTTAGGGGTTACTTACCTATGATTTGGGAAGAAACTCTCTGGAGAAAATCGCCATTGGTCTCCTATTTTGGTGAAGAAATAAAGAAGAAATCGGATGAACATCTAGATTAAACACTACCTGACCCTCGCACCTGCGGTGCCTGGGTCGCACCTGCGCTTTCGCAGGTGCAAAAAATCCATCACACCTGCGGAAATAGGCTAAGCCACTGAGGGCCGCACCTGCGGAACCGCTTCTGCGAAGAATGTGTCGCACCTGCGAAATTGGGCTGGCTGGGGCTGGACCGTACCTGCGGCTGCTTATCCGCACCTACGGCCCAAGGCTCGCAGGTGCGGGCGCACCAGAACTGGTGCACCAACAGTGACTTTTCAACTCTAAACACCCCGGAACCCACCCGAAACTTACCGGAGCCCTCGGGGCTCCAAACCGATTATGCACACAATCTCAAAAGCATCCTACATACTTATTCAAGTAACCAAAACACTAAAATAACATCACGAATATCGAATTAAATCTCAAAATCAATGAAATTCCTTTAAACTTCCAAAACTTCTAAATTTTCCATTTTTCGATCCGAATCACGTCAAACTAAGTCCGTTTCTCACCAAATTTCACAGATAACACATATTGAACGTGTTCCGGGCTCCGGAACCATAATACAGGCCCGGTATCACAGATTTCGCATCAAATCTCATTTTCAAAAACCTTTATATTTTTCAGAAAACAATTTTCTTCAATAATTCATTTCTCGGACTTGGCACCTCGGAATTTGATTCCGGGCATACTTCCAAGTCCCATATTTTCCTACGGACCCTCCGGACCATCAAATCACGGGTCCGGGTTCATTTACCAAAAATGTTGACCAAAGTCAACTTTAATCAAATAATTAATAAAAAATAATTATTTTATCAATTATCCACTTAATGGCTTCCCGGCTACACGCCCGGGCTGCGCACATACTTCGAGGTGAGATAAAAAGAGGCTTTCACAGCCTCTAAACACGAATTTAGTTAAAATTACACGGGATGACCTTTTGGGTCATCACAATCTCCACCTCTAAAACAATCGTTCGTCCTCGAACGAACATAGAATGGTACCTGAATCGGGGAAAAGATGGGGATATCGCTCCGCATATCGGACTCGGACTCCCAGGTAGCTGCCTCAAAAGGTTGACCAGTCCACTGAACACGAACCGAAGGATAACTCTTTGATCTCAATTGACGAACCTGCCGAGCTAATATGGCTATTGGCGCCTCCTCATAAGTCAAATCCTTGTACAACTGGACACCGCTGAAGTCAAGTACATGAGAGGGATCGACAATATACCTCCGAAGCATAGATACATGAAACACCAGGTGAACGACTGATAAACTGGGTGGCAAAGCAAGTCTGTAGGCCACCTCTTCCCCCTTGTCCAGAGTCTCAAATGGACCAATGTACCTAGGGCTCAACTTGACCTTCTTTCCGAACCTCATCACGCCCTTCATGGGCGATACTCGAAGAAATACGCTGTCTCCTATCATGAATTCCAAATCATGAACTCTACGATCTGCATAACTCTTTTGCCTGGATTGAGCTGTGCGATGTCTATCCTGAATGATACTCACCTTGTCAAAGGCATCCTAGACTAACTCTGAACAGAAATAATCTAGCCTCTCCTGGCTCGCACCACCCGACTGGCGACCGACACCTCCTACCATGCAACGCCTCATACGGAGCCATCTGAATGCTCGAGTGATACTGTTGTTGTAGGCAAACTCAGCTAAAGGTAAAAACTGGTCCCATGAACCTCCAAAGTCAATGACACATGCCCGCAACATATCCCCAAAATTTGAATAGTACGCTCGGACTGTCCATCCGTCTGAGGATGAAATGCTGTGCTCAAATCAATCGGTGTGCCCAACTTCCGCTGAAATACTCTCCAGAAATGAGAGGTAAACTGAGTACCTCGGTCAGATATAATGGACACGGGCACGCCATGCAGGTGAACAATCTCCCTGATGTAGATCTTTGCCAACTTCTCCGAAGAATACAAAACTGATACAAGAATGAAGTGTGTTGACTTGGTCAGCCTATCCATAATAACCCACACCGCATCAAACATCCTCTGAATCTGTGGGAGCCCAACTACGAAATCCACGGTGATTCGCTCCCACTTCCACTCGGGAAGCTCAATCTGCTGCATCGAACCACCGGGTCTCTGGTGCTCGTACTTAACCTGCTGACAGTTCAAGAACCAAGCTACATATGCTACAATATCCTTCTTCATCCTCCGCCATCAATAATGCTGCCGCAAGTCTTGGTACATCTTTGCAGAGCCCGGATGAATGGAATACTGGGAACTATGGGCCTCCTGCAATATCAACTCGCGAATACCATCAACATCAGGTACACAAATTCGACCCTGCATCCTCAAGACTCCCTCATCATTAACTGTGACCTGCTTGGAACCTCCGTGCCAGACTATATCTCTAAGAACACATAAATGACGATCATCATACTGCCTGGCCCATATATGATCATACAATGAATAACGGGCCACAGTATGGGCCAAAACGCTGCAAGTCTCAGAAACCTCCAATATCATGAATCGGTTGGCGAAGGCCTGAACATCCAAAGAAAGCGGTCGCTCTCCGACTGGTATATAAGCAAGACTACCCATGCTGGCTGACTTCCGGCTCAAAGCATCCGCCACCATATTGGCCTTCCCCGGATGATATAAGATGGTAATGTCATAATCCTTCAACAGCTCTAACCATCTCCTCTGCCATATATTCAACTCTTTCTGCTTGAAAAGATATTGCAAACTCTTATGATCCGTGAACACCTCACATGGCACCCCATACAGGTAATGCCTCCAAATCTTCAACGCATGAACAATAGATGCCAACTCTAAATCATGAACTGGATAGTTCTTCTCATGAACCTTCAACTGACGAGAAGTATAGGCTATAACCTTGCCACCCTACATCAACACTGCACCAAGTCCCACCCTTGAAGCATCACAATACATGGTATATGGTCCTGAACCTGTGGGCAACACTAACACCGGTGCCGTGGTCAAGGATGTCTTCAGCTTCTGAAAGCTCGCCTCACACTCATCTGACCACCTGAACGGGGCACCCTTCTGAGTCAACCTGGTCATCGGGGCTGCAGTAGATGAAAAGCCCTCCACAAACCGACGTTAATAACCTGCTAAGCCCAAGAAACTCCGAATCTATGTAGCTGAAGTGGGTCTAGGCCAATCTCTGACTGCTGAAATCTTCTTGGGATCTACCTGAATACCCTCTGCCGACACAACATGTCCTATAAATTCCACTGAACTCAACCAGAACTCACACATCAGACGCCCTAATCCTCAGCTGACGGTACCCAGATCTCAAGTCAATCTTGGAAAACACTGAATCACCCTGAAGCTGGTCACATAAATCATCAATCCTCGGCAAAGGATACTTATTCTTAATAGTAACCTTGTTCAATTGCCGGTAGTCAATACACATCCTCATTGATCCATCTTTCTTCTTAACAAACAACACTAGGGCACCCCAAAGAGAAACACTAGGTCTGATGAAGCCTTTATCAAGCAGGTCCTACAACTGATCCTTCAACTCCTTCAACTTTGGCGGGGCCATACGATATGGCGAAGTAGAAGTGGGCTGAGTGCCCGGAGCCAACTCAATACAAAAATCAATATCTCTGTCGGGTGGCATACCCGACAGGTCAGTAGTGAATACCTCTAGGAACTCACGAACCATGGGCACAGACTCCATTGAAGGAACCTCGGCACTAGAATCACGAACATAGGCCAAATAGACCAAACAACCCTTCTCAACCATAAGCTGAGCCTTCATATATGAAATAACTCTACCGCAAGAATGACTAGGAGTCCCTCTCCACTCTAATCGAGGTACTCCCGGTAAGGCCAAGGTTACTGTCTTGGCATGACAGTCTAGAATAGCATGATAGGGAGATAACAAATCCATCCCCAATATAACATCAAAGTCAACCATATCAAGAACCAAAAGATCTACCTGAGTCTCCAGACCACCAATAACCACTAAGCATGAACGGTAGACTCGATCTACCACAATAGAATCACCCACCGGTGTAGATACATATACAGGAGTACTTAGGGAAATCGTGGGGCATAATCAGACAAGGAGCAAAATATGAAGACACATAGGAGAAATGTAGACCCCGGATCAAATAAAATCGAAGCATCTCTACTACAAACTGAAACCATACCTGTAATGACTGCATCAGAGGCCTCCACCTCAGGCCTGGCAGGAATAGCATAGCATCGGGGCGGAGCCCCTCCAACCTGAACATCTCTGGGTCGACCTACTGCGGGTTCACCTCTACCTCTCATAGCCTTCCCTCGACCTCTAACTGACTGGCCTCCACTTCTGGCACCTCTACCTCCACCCCTAGCTGGCTGAGGGGTGGGGGTGCACATGGTGCGGGAATCATAGCACGAGAACCCGGATGCTGAGAACCACTAGAAGCTCGGGGGCAATACCTAACAATGTGCCCTGGATCACCACAAGAGTAACAAGCCCTATGCTGCTAAGACTGCTGGCCCTGAAGCTGTCCCTGTAGACCAGAATAACCACCTTGGAATCTCTTAAGCGGCGGTGCACTGATAGGAGCTGATGGTGCACTACGGGATACCTGAAGTGCCGACTGGAATGGCCTAGGAGGATGACCTCTGCCAAAGGAATATCTGCCTCCAGATGAGGCACCACTGAATCGACCGGAATGGCGAGGTCTCCTGTCAGACCCCTGACCACTGCCCTGTGATAAAACCATCTCAATATGCCTGGCCACATTGGCCGCCTCCTGGAATGAAATATCAGTACCTGTCTCTCTGGCCATCTGGAGTCTAATAGGCTGAGCTAGACCATTAATAAACCTCCTCACCCTCTCACGATCAGTGGGGAGTATCATGATAGCATGTCGGGCCAAAGTAATGAACCTGGTCTCATACTGTGTAACAGTCATATATCCCTGCTGGAGGCGCTCGAACTGCTTCCGAAGACCCTCTCTCTGAGTAACTGGTAGAAACTTCCCCAAGAATAACTTGGAGAACTGATCCCAAGTCAAAGGTGAAGACCCAGCTGGCCTGGTCAAACAATAGTCCCTCCACCAAGTCTTGGCGGTACCAGAAAGACGGAATGTAGAAAAATCAACTCCATTGGACTCTACGATGCCCATGTTACGAAGAACCTCGTAGAAACTGTCCAAGAAATCCTAGGGATCCTCTAATGGTGAACCAGTAAATGTATTAGAAAATAGCTTGGTGAACCGATCCGATCTCCACAAAGCGTTGGCAGACATAGCTGCCCCCTTAACTGTCTGTGCCACAAAATCCGGGTGAGATGCTCCCGTTGCCTGAGGTGCTGGAGTCTGGAACTGAGGAGCTAGCTGCTCTGGTGTGCGGGTAGCAGGAGTCTGGGTCCCTCCCCCAACCTGAGAGACGTCTGGTGCAGTAGGAAGAAGACCAGCCTGAGCCACGCTCTCCATAAGGCCCACTAAACGGACCAGAGCGTCCTGAAGAACTGAGGTGGCAATGAACCCCTCTGGGACCTGAGTTGGTCCGACTGGAACTGCATGAGCAGGAACCTCACCAACAAAGTCTACCTGTGGGTCCTCTATCGGGGTTGCTGCTCTGGGCTGAGCCCTGGATTTGCCTCGGTCTCTAGCACGGCCTTGGCCTCATCCTCGGCCCCTCGTAGGAGCTGCAACAGGAGGATCGGGCTGCTGATCGATAGATGAGTAAGCACGCGTTCTCGCCATCTGCGAGAGAATAGAATAGAAAATCAGTTAGCATTTAGAATTCAAACCGCACGACAGAAAAGAAGAAATGTAAAGTTATTCCTAACTTTGCAGCCTTTGGGGGATAAGTACAGACGTCTCCGTACCGATCCCTCAGACTCTACCAAGTTTCTTCACCAGAATTTGTGAGACCTAAGCAACCTAGTGCTCTGATACCAACTGTCACGACCCGAAATGCCACCGTCGTGACTGTGATGGCGTCTAACGTTGAACCCGTTAGACAAACCAACGTTCTGATTAACATGCTTATTTCCTTATTGTTAGGCATTTAAAGAAAAAGCGGTAAGTGATAGCAAGTATAAATAACAATGCGGAAGATATAAAATATAACATCTTCAAGTATCTGATACTACAAATCCTTAGTAACACCCCATAACTGGCACGACAAATCCACGGACTGTCTAAGAATACTAAAAACAAAGTCTGAAATAAACATGTACAATTGTCTTGGAAATACAAGAAAAGACAGAAAGAAAAAGGAATGAGATAGGAGGTGACGCCAAGGCCTGCGGACGCCTGCAGGACTACCTCAGTGTCGCCTGTGGACTGGAGAATACTCCCTCAATCACTATTCACCGGGTCCGTTATCGCAATCTGCACAACATAAATAAGTGCAGGTGTAGCATCAGTACAACTAACCCCATGTACTGAGTAAGTGTCGAGCCTAACCTCGGCGTAGTGACGAGGCTAGGACACGACAATTAATAAACACCCGTGCAATTCAATATTATAATACAGAAATAACCGCATGAAGTAAACAGTTAAGTACAAATATGTGGAAAACATGCTGGGGTACAAAGGGGATAACACTTATTGAATAACAGAACAAGGAAACCGTCTAAGCATCAAATAACAACAGAGAACAAACAAGTGCACGACATCACCCTTCGTGCTTTACTCTCGTTCTCACCAAAACAAGTGCACGACATCACCCTTCGTGCTTCCACTCTCGTTCTCACCTATGATTTGGGAAGAAACTCTCTAGAGAAAATCGCCCTTGGTCTCCTATTTTGGTGAAGAAATAAAGAAGAAATCGGATGAACATCTAACTTAAACACTGCCCAACCCTTGCACCTGCGGTGCCTGGGTCGCACCTGCGCTTTTGCAGGTGCGAAAAATCCATTGCACCTGCGGTAATGGGCTAAGCCACTGAGGGCCGCACCTGCGGAGGTGCTTCCGCGCCTGCGGAACTGCTTCTGCGAAGAATGTGGCGCACCTGCGAAATTGGGCTGGCTGGGGCTGGACCGCACCTGCGGCTTCTTATCCGCACCTGCGATCTCGCACCTGCAGCCCAAGGCTCGCAGGTGCGGGCGCACAAGAACTGGTGCACCAGCAGTGATTTTTCAACTCTAAACACCCCGAAACCCACCTGAAACTTACCCGAGCCCTCGGGGCTCCAAACCGATTATGCACACAACCTCAAAAACATCCTACAGACTTATTCAAGTAACTAAAACACTAAAATAACATCATGAACATCGAATTAAACCTCAAAATCAATGAAATTCCTTTAAACTTCCAAAACTTTTAAATTTTCCATTTTCGATCCGAATCACGTCAAACTAAGTCCGTTTCCCACCAAATCTCACAAATAACACATATAATACATATTGAACATGTTCCGGGCTCCGGAACCATAATACGAGCCCGGTATCACAGGTTTCACATCAAATCTCATTTTCAAAAACCTTTATATTTTTCAGAAAATAATTTTAAAAAAAAAATCATTTCTCGGACTTGGCACCTCGGAATTCGATTCAGGGCATACGCCCAAGTCCCATATTTTCCTACAGACCCTCCGTGACCATTAAATCACGGGTCCGAGTCCGTTTACCAAAATATTGACCAAAGTCAACTTTAGTCAAATAATTAATATAAAATCATCATTTTATCAATTTTCCACTTAACGGCTTCCCGGCTACACGTCCGTGCTGTGCACGCATATCGAGGTGAGATAAAAGGAGAATTTCACGGCCTCGAAGCTAAAATTACACGGGATGACCTTTTGGGTCATCACAACAGATCCCTAGAGTCTTCTCCTATTTTTTATAAAACTGTTTTATTATATTGAGGACAAAATTTGTTGTATTCTTTAGTAGTTCGTGAATTGTGACACCAGACTCCGGGGTAGTTTTATATTTATTTATTAGTTTGTGGCTCAGTTTAACTGATTGTTTATTATTTTATATTTGGAATTATTTATTGAAAGCCATTCGATCAAGTTTAATTTAAAATTGTTTTATTCTGTTTAAATGGTTAATTAAAGAAAATAGTAAAGCGAACTCTAACATTGGCTTGCCTAGCAAGTGTGGTGTTAGGCTTCATCACGAGCCCTAAGGTTGGGAATTTGGGTCGTGACATTATACAACCTGTTAGCTTAGCATAGTGTGTCCGTTGTCCACTCACCATTTACATCTATTGGGTTTTAAGTTTGGTGTAGGTTAAAGAGGGTGAATGGAAAATGGAGGGAAAATGAAATGTTTGAGTTTTCCTCCTTACCAAAGGGACATTGTCCCATATTGGAGGAAGAAAAGACTTTTGATGGGTATATATTCAATTGCTCTTCTTCTAGCTATTAAAGAGTTGAGAAGAAGGCAAGCCTCGCGCCGTCGTCGTTGTCACTCGCTCGGCTCGACTGCGGCTTCAGATTTATTGATTAATCTTTTTGGACAAAGTTTCTTTCAAATTATTTTATTAATTAATTTAATAATTAACAAAAATTCGATACAGAATAACCCATGACCCGTGACCCGGTCTAGTTCGGTTCATTTTTTTCCCGGATTATTTTGTATCCGTTTTTTAATTTTTCTACAATGTTCCCACCTGTTCCAACAACTATGGCTGTTCTGGAAGGTTGCAAACCTTTTCAGAATCAGTGCAAAATGGACTATAAATATGCCTTTAATCCCAGAATTTTTACTTACTAAATTTTCTGATAATCTTCTTCTTCTTCTTCTTCTGCACAATATTTTCCAGTTTGTTTTACAGCCTTCGAGTGGTTCGTTGTTACATCGGCATTTTTTGGTACCAACACGCTGGTGAGTTAAATCGTTCTATTCTGGGAGGATAATATTCCAGCACCTCGGGTACTTGAGGGGAATAATTTCCTTAATGATACATTGTGCATTCAGTGGGCTCAATCTATTCCGATACTATTTTTCAGAATTTATTTCATTAAACTTTTCTACTAACTTTCTGCTTCTCGTTTTATTTCAGAAAGTTTAATGCTTTATTGATTTTACAGCAATACAGTCTTAATAACAATCTTAAGGAAATTATTTTTATTCTGTACTCTGTTTGTGAAGATTAAAACCTGTGTGGTTTTCTACTCCTTCTAAATTTTACTATTCTGATTTGAAGATATAAAAACTTCATCAGAATATTGATATTCAGAAAACGATTTGAAGAACATAAAAACTTTATCGTTTTCTGTGAAACAGTATATATAAACTTCGGTTTTTATTTATTATACATACTGTTTATTTTTAAATACACTATTGTTTACAGTTATGATTTTGCCATTAATTGAACTCTTCTGTTGTTGACAGTGAGAAATGGCAATTGATAACAGAAATTCTTCTGTGACTGTTGCGGCAACGAGGATAGCCTCGTCAAGCCGAACTGTTGTTCCACCGGCAGAGAAATCGGGGAAATTTTCTGGAGCCAACTTCAAAGGATGGTAGCAAAGGGTATTCTTCTAGCTTACCACACTTGGTATGCATAAATTCAATAGTGAAGAACCTCCAGTGCCTGCTGCGGACATGACGGACAACGAGAAATTCATGATTGTTGAGGCGTGGAAGCAGGCATATTTTCTTTGCAAAAGCTATATCTTAAGCGCTTTAGAGGATGACTTGTACAATGTGTATAGTGCGATGAATACTTCGAAAGAATTATGGGACGCACTTGAGAAGAAGTACAAGATGGAAGATGCATGCTTGAAGAAGTTCGTGGTTGCCAAGTTTCTAGACTATAAAATGATAGACAGCAAAACTGTGGGAACCCAAGTTCAGGAACTTCAACTTATTTTTCACGACCTTATTGCTGAAGGTATGATCGTGAATGAAGCATTTCAATAGGCGGCAATGATTGAAAAATTGCATCCTTCGTGGAGAGATTTCAAGAACTATCTTAAGCACAAGCGCAAAGAAATGAAGTTGAAAGATCTTGTGATATGTCTCAAGATTGAGGAAGACAACAAACAACTGAGAAGAAGTCTTGTGGAAATTCAACAATCATGGGAGCTAATATCGTTGAGGAGACTGCTCCAAAAATTAAGAAGAGGAAGAGGTCTTCTGAATAGACTAAGGAGCAGAACAAAAAGAAATTCAAGGACAACTGCTACAATTGTGGAAGAGTTGGTCACAAAGCCCCTGATTGCCGTCTCCCGAAAAAGGATAAGAAGAAGGGCAAGCCAACATAGTGGAGAAGAATGATGACATTGATGATCTTTGTGCAATGCTTTCTGAATGCAACCTAGTTAGAAATCCGAGGGAGTGGTGGATTGACTCTGGAGCCACTCGACATGTTTGTGTTGTCAAAGAAGCATTTGCGACTTACTCTATTGCTGGTCCTAAAGAAGAGATTTCCATGGGAAATAATGCAACAACCAAGATTGAAGGTTATGGGAAGATATTCCTGAAGATGACTTCCGGCAAGGTGTTAACGCTCAACAACGTTCTTCATGTTCCTACTATTAGGAAGAATTTAGTTTCTACTTCTTTACTTGTGAAGAATGGATTCAAATGTTTATTTGTTTCTGATAAAGTTGTTGTAAGCAAGAATGAAATGTATGTTGGAAAAGGCAACCTCACGGAGGGCCTTTTCAAACTCAATGTAATGGTTGTTGACAGTATGAATAAAATTTCAGCTTCTTCTTATTTATTGGAGTCAAATGATTTATTGCATATTCATTTAGGACATGTCAATTATAAATCCTTGCGGAAATTAATTAATATAGAAGTATTTCCTAAATTCGAGTGTAACAAATCGAAATGTCAAATATGTGTTGAATCTAAGTTTGTAAAACATCCTTATAAGTTTGTTGAAAGAAATTTAAATCCTTTAGACTTAATTCATACTGACATTTGCGATATGAAGTGGACACCATCTCGAGGTGGAAAAAAGTATTTTATTACTTTTATTGACGATTGCACTCGATATTGTTATGTTTATTTGCTTAATAGTAAGGATGAAGCAATTGNAGGAATTGCAGAAAGGAAAAATCAGACATAAAGAAAATGATGAATTCTTTATTAATAAGTTCCGGATTACCGCAGAATTTTTGGAGGGAAGCTATCCTTATAGGTAACTGAATACTCAACAGAGTACCCTACATCAAAACGCAATCTATTCCATATGAAAAATGGAAAGGAAGAAAACCCAACTTGAAATATTTCAAAGTGTGGGGTTGTCTAACAAAGGTACAAGTTCCTTTACCTAAAAGGGTTAAAATCGGACCAAAAATAGTAGATTGCGTTTTCATTGGATATGCCACAAACAGTAAAGCATGTCGGTTTTTGGTTCATAAATCCCCGAGATTCATGTTAATCCAATAATGGAATCAGATAATGCTGAATTCTTTGAAAGCATTTATCCATATAAAACTGAATGCGATTCATTAAGTGAAAGACCTAAACAACCTCGGGAAGAACCAAAGGAAAATACTCCAAGTGTAGAAGATCCAAGGCGTAACAAACATCAAAGAACATCTACTTCCTTTGGACCAGATTTTGTGACATTCTTGCTTGAAAATAAACCTCAAACTTTTAAAGTAGCTATGTCGTCTTCTGATTAAGCATTTTGGAAAGAAGCAATCAATAGTGAGATTCAATCAATTTTGGATAACCATACATGCGAATTGGTTGATCTTCCTCAGAGAAATAAGCCTTTAGGTTCGAAATGGATCTTTAAATGGAAAATGAAAGCTGATGGCACTATTGACAAATATAAGCAAGAATTGTTGTTAAAGGTTATAGACAAAAGGAAGACCTTGATTACTTTGACACTTACTCACCAGAGGATAACATCTATTAGGGTGTTAGTGGCACTAGCGGCCGTATGGTCTTGAAATCCATCAAATGGATGTTGAAACAACTTTCTTAAATGGAGAATTGGAGGAAGAGATTTACATGGAACAACCTGAGGGTTTTGTGGTTCCTGGTAAAGAGAAGAAAGCGTGCAAACTTGTTAAGTCGCTTTATGGACTTAAACAAGCACCCAAACAATGGCATGCCAAATTTGACCAAACAATGTTGGAAAGTGGGTTTAAAATCAATGAGTGCGACAAATGTGTTTACATTAAAAATACTCCAGGCCATGAAGTCATTGTTTGTTTATATGTTGATGACATGGTGATAATGAGCAAAAATATGGCAGATATAAATGCTACAAAGTGCATGTTGGCTAGCAAATTCGATATGAAGGACTTAGGAGTTGCTGATATGATCTTAGGAATCAGAATTCACAAGACTCCACAAGGTCTATCATTATCACAGTCTCACTATATTGAAAAATTACTTGACAAGTTAAAGTATTTGGATTTCAAAATTGCCAAGACTCCAATTGACGTGAGTTATGCACTTCAAAAGAATAAAGGTGAAAGTGACTCACAACTGGACTATGCAAGAGTATTAGGAAGTTTGATGTATATAATGAATTGTACGCGACCATATATAGCACGTGCTATTAGCAAACTGAGTCGATTTTACGAGTAATCCCAATCAAATAGATTGGATGACAATGAAATGAGTTTTGGGGTATCTGAAACATACCCAAAATTATGCTTTGAATTATAATAAATATCCCTCCGTGATCGAGCGATATAGTGATGCAAATTGGATTACCGGTTCATCTGAAGTTAAATCCACGAGTGGATACGTTTTCACAATTGGGGGTGGAGCAGTGTCTTGGAAATCATCCAAACAAACGTGCATCGCCGTTCTACAATGGAATCTGAATTCATAGCTTTAGATAAGGCTGGTGAAGAATCTGAATGGCTCCGGAATTTCTTGGAAGATATTCCATTTTGGCCCAAACCTTTGGCACCTATTTGTATACATTGTGATAGTCAAGCGACAATAGGTAGGGCAGGGAGCGTTATGTATAACGAAAAATCTTGTCATATACGACGGAGACACAATACTGTTAGACAACTACTCTCTAGTGGTGTTATCACAATTGATTACGTAAAGTCAAAGATAACATGTCGGATCCACTTACAAAAGGTCTATCTAGAGAGGCAGTTGAAAGATCATCAAAGGGAATGGGGTTAAGGTCTAGGACAAGTCATCATGGCGGTAACTCTACCTAGCAGACTGGAGATCCTAAGATCTAGGTTCAAAGAGATCAAAAAAAGTTATGAATGACGGTTCAACATTGTCAAATAACTCAACCCATTCTCGTGATGAAGACAATGTTCAAAAATCGAGGTAACGCATTAAGGCTTTTTTACGAGTCAATAAAGCTTAAAGCTTTTTAATGATTTGCTAAGTCTGGCAGGATATGACCAGATAGTGTGTCTTTAGGATTACACGTTTAGGAATCACCTATGTGAGTGTGAAGTGTAAGCCGCTTCAAAGGGAATAAAAGTAAAGGACCATTCTAAAAGCACTCATGAAACTAGGCGGTGTTCATGGCTGAAACGAACACAACGTGAGAACGATAGATGGTTAAGGATTGATTGTGTGACTTATGTTGTCTAGGTATGCAACAAAACTCGACGGTTCAAAGATATCAAATCTACCGATTGACCGAGTATATCCGATATAAGTTCACTACAAAAAGTTCAAAGGGAAACCTACTTATCCAGATGCAATTAATTCTTGCATGTAAAACACACACACATCCGTGCATTCCTTATTTTATAGTCATTACCCGTTCATGTGGGGGGTTGTTGGGTTTTAAGCTTGGTAGAGCTTAATTTTAAGTTTGGTGTAGCTTAAAGAGGGTGAATGGGAAATGGAGGAAAAATAAAATATTTGAGTTTTCCTCCTTGCCAAAGGGATATTGTCCCATATTGGAGGAAGAAAAGACTTTTGATGGGTATAAATTCAATTGCTCTTCTTCTAGCTCATAAAGAGTTGAGAAGAAGGCAAGCCTCGCGCCGTCGTCGTCGTGGTTGCTCGCTCAGTTTCGGCTTCGGCTTCGGATTCGGACTTGGTCAAAGATCGATCGATTGATTGATTTATCTTTTTGGACAAAATTCCTTTCAAATTATTTTATTAATTAATTTAATAATTAACAAAATTCAATACGGAATAACCCATGACCCGCGACCCGGTCCGATTCAGTCCGTTTTTTTCTCGAATTTTTTTGAATCCGTTTTTTAATTTTTCCGCAATATTTCCACATGTTCCAACATCTATGGTTGTTCTGAAAGGTTGCAAACCTTTTCAGAATCAGTGCAAAATGGACTATAAATATGCCTTGAATCCCAGAATTTTTACTTGCTAAATTTTATGATAATCTTCTTCTTCTGCACAATATTTTCCAGTGTGTTTTACATCCTTCGAGTGGTTCGCTATTACATCAGCATTTTTTGGTACCAACACGCTGGTGAATTAAATCGTTCTATCCTAGGAGGATAATATTTCAGCAGCTCGGGTACTGGAGGAAAATAATTTCCTTAAGGACACACTGTGCATTCAGTGGGCTCGATTTATTCCGATATTATTTTTCAGAATTTATTTTGTTAAACTTTCTACTAACTTTCTGCTTCTGGTTTTATTTCAGAAAGTTTAATGCTTTATTGATTTTACAGCAATACAGTTTTAATAACAACATCATCTATTTTACATTTGTAAAACATTTCATATTAAAAACACGATTCTGTTAATGTATCAAATCGAAACCGTATCGAACTAAAATAAGAAATATCAAACCGTACCGAACTACTTTGGTATGATATTTGGTATACACAATTGATAAATCGAATATTGAAATATCGAATCGAAATTTTTAATTACCGAACTGAAGTACTGAATGTCCACTCCTAATTGTAGTAGTAAATCTTTGGGCAAATGGCCTAACGACCTCTAAACTTGCACCCATTGCTAAAGTTGGCTTCTTAGAAATTTCGTATTTTAACATTTTGCATTAATAAAAACTTTGACCATTAGTCATGCTTATATGATGGTAAGGTAACTGACATGGCAAAGTGCATGCCTATTGAAGTGAAAAGATGCGTGATATGTATAACACACAGCAGAGTCAGAATTTAAAGTTATTGTGTACAAAATTTTAATTCTTTTAAGGTATTAGGTTCTAAATTAAGATTTATTCATATTCAATGAATTTTTTAAGACAAATATAAAGTTTGAACTAAAGTTATTGAGTTCGGTCGAATCTGTAACGCATACTATGGCTCCGCCCTGATAACGGAAAAACTGAAATTTAAAAAAAAAAAAGGTATTTTTGGCCATAACAGTCGGTGAAAATCGGTAAGTGCGTATCGATAACTTGGTGCACCGTGCACATTTCGATTTTAACTATGATACTATGGCCCACACAAAAGAATTGAATTTTGAAATATCTATCTATCTCTCTTTCTATATATATATTTTTTATTTTTTATTTTTATGTTAATTCGTTTTTTAAATGTAAAGCATGTTTAGCTTAAAAAAAGAAAGAAGTTCTTTAAATTGGTTTAGCAGTTTTTCCTCATTTTTTCTTTGGCCAAACTTTTATAGATTTAGAAATTATTTCATTTTTGCGTTCTCTTTTTCTTTTCAATTACGTTACAAAAGCAAGCATATTAAGAATATTTTTAATATAGTGTATAAATTTATGTATAAAAAATTGTTATTTTCCTCTTAACGTCTAATCAAACATTATCAAAGGAACATTCATTTTGTTGAATTTCCGTTTTTCACTTTTTATAAACCATGGAAGCTTTGCACCGCCCCTAGAAACTAATCACTCTGCTATGAAAAACCAGCGGCGGCTTCTGATTGTCGCGTATAAAGTCGAAAACAATTCCTTTTTTCTGTGCACGTGCGTGGGAAAGAGATACATCAAGGGACGGATGTAACCTTTTGATTATGGGTTCAAGCGCTACGAGTTATGCTGAAACTACAACTTCCAAATATGGAATATAACCTATTAAAATGTTAACAAATATTAAATATAAACTCGTAATTTTAACTGTTGAGAGGAGAATGAGAGATGGAGAGTGAAAGAGAGCTGGAGAGTGAAAGTTGGTTGTGGAGAGCAACTGTATCAAATATTTTCTCATTCAGGAAAAAAAGAAATCAACCGTACAATCTCTTTTATATTATTTCTCTACTCACTAACTTAACCCAACATTAACTTGTCTTTAACTAACTAACCATAGTTACAACCAGGAGTATTCACTAACTTAACCCAACATTAATTTGTGTCTAACTAACTAACCATAGTTACAATCAGGAGCGGATCCACCCTTATGGGTGGGGATGGTATGATACCTGCTCGGTTGGTAAAATTATCATATATTTATGTAATATATGATCCTGCCACCCCCATCCGCAAACTAGACAAAGGTGCCATGACTGCTAGACCTTTTTGAAAGCTTTTCTCGTGTGTAAAATTCAAGTTGGAATTTTCTTGAACCTTGTCTGACTTTCCCTTTTCGTTGTGCTTTTTATTTCTTTTCTCCCGATCATTTTCTTTTTGGCTATCTCCTAATTTTCTATTTTCCGTTTATTAATTTTATTTTTTCCCTATATTCTATTACTTTATCTGTGAAGGTTAGCAAGAACACTCAAAAAATAGCCTCCAAAATTTAAAATTTTCATAATATAAGCATTTCTCTTAATCTCAAATCTTTTAGTTTTCTTCTTTCAAAATAAAAAAACAAAGGTCTCGATTCAGATTGAGATCAAAATTAATTTATAATTTCTTTTTTTATTATAGCATAAAAATTTGTATTATTCTATTTTTGTTAAATACAATTTAAATCTCTTTAGTAATAAATTATGATGAATATTTTGCAAGTATTAGATTTATGATTTAAAGTTTTGAGATTTTGTAGTTTACCTAATTCCGCATTTACTTATGGGGTATAATTTATCTATTGAAGATGTTTTTTTTCTTATTCTGATCGGTGGAGTTCCCTTATTAAAGATTTTATTTTACTTGTGTAAATTTATTTTTAGCATACAAAAAAATGTAGTTCCCTAGTGAAAATATTGATTTTACTTGTATTATTAATAATAAAAGTGTGATTCCTTCTTTAAAATGTTAATTATATTTGCTTCTTAATGTCTGAGATGTAATTTTCATACGACAATAATAACATATATACCCAATGAAATTCCATAAGTAGGGTCTGGAAAATTGATGTAATATTTATATTTACAAATAAAGTGCTTATTAAATTGCCAAATAAACTAAAAAATGAACCGGACAATCGTTCCGAACAAAATATATATTAGTAATTATTATAAGGTGTACATTAAAGCAAATTTTGGCACCCGCCACCTTTAAATCCTTGATTCGCCTCTTACAACTAAGATACTTCATTATATACACAATGTATCACTACTACTACGACTTAATATTTCTACACTCCTCCTCAAGTTGGGTGATGAAATACATTGATCATTCCCAACTTGAACGCCATATTATTATGTAGTTGTTTCCCAAGACCTTTGGTCAATATGTCTGCCACCTGGTTTTGCTGCATACATGTTTTTTCTTGATCAACCCACTTTGTATCCTTTCTAGTATAAAATGGCAATCTATCTTTATGTGTTTAGTGCGCTCATGATACATAGGATTTGAAGCTATCTGCAAAGTTGCCTTGCTGTCACAAAGTAACTCCATAGGCAGTTCAATCTTCATTCATAATTCCTGTACTCAGCTTGCCTCAGCTGAGCTCCTTGACACTGTACTTTATTTTTTTTTAGGTGGGCATAAAATTAGAAAAATCGAATTCCGAACCGAACCGAACCGAATCGAACCGAATTAATTTGATATTTCGATTTTGGTTTTTTTTGGTATTTTGGTTTATTTTGGTACAAAAATTACAGTATTTCGGTAGTTCGATACGGTGTACGGTATTGAATTTTTAATATACCGAAATACGAAAATAGTTTAGTCTAAGCCCAACTTTATTTTTATTTCTTATCCCAATAACCTTAAACCCACACCCCAAAAGTTCAAGACTCCTAATTTCCTAATCCCTTACCCTTAGTCTTAGTCGCTTAGAGGCAAATAAGAATTTAAAAAAACTCTCACGACTAATTACTTGTCTGACAAGTACTAGTCGCAGCTTATGTTATTGATTATTTTGTAAGATGGAGTACTTTTTATGCTACATATTGTGTAAGTGTCTGGCTACATGTTTCAATATACACTGCTACTTGTCAGGAAACAAAAATTATTACAATGAAATAATTAATTTTCTGGTGAACTACAGTTTAATTATATAAAGAGCTCATTAGGATATATTTTACCCTATGTTCAGTTTCCCAGCTATCCTAACAACTTTTACGATGCGGTTACTTTCAGAAATCGAAATCGCACCGAACCAAACAAGAAAATATCGAACCGTACCGAACTACTTTGGCACGGTATTTGATATGCACAATTGATATAGTAAATACCGAAATACCGAGCCGTAATTCATAAATACCGTACTGAAGTACCGAACGTCCACCCCTAATTTTTCTGATTTTCAGGAGATTAGTGAATTCCCCAGCTTAATATAATATCCTGTCACAAACTTCCTGGACACCACACATGATGCCAAGTCAGCATCACAAAACGCAGTAATCCTTCCAGATTTTTTGCTACTCATCAATAGCCCCAATCCTAGTTGGTTTTTTATATATCTAACCACTCTTAAAGATGCTTCATAATGCAACTATGTTGGAGCATGCATGTACTGGCTCAATGTTTGGACTGCAAAGGAAATATCTGGCCTAGTGATAGCCAAATACAACCTCCCTAATAATCTTTGATATGATCTTCTATCTTCTAGTTCTGGACGTGTACCTTTATCAGAATCAAACAACTTGTCATACTCAAGGCTGGTGAATTTCTATTTTTGTTCTAGAGGTGTTTGATAATAGGCTAGATTCACGTAGTTTAATGTCTACTTATACTCCAACTTCATTATGGTTCATTGTCTTAGGAATGTTAAATGATGTTAAAATGACTCTAATTGTGGATTTTATGTTTAGCAGGAGCAAAGTGTGATTATGAGGACCTAGGATGGTGTTTGGAGCCAAATTGATGGTGAAAGGCCCCTTGGAGTTTCTAGCGTGTGAAAAGAAGGAAGAAAATCGCTAAGGCAAACTACTAGTCCACTAGCGCAGCCATAGCTCGTCCACTAGCGCGGCCGTGCTAGTCCAGGTGTTTGAGGCATAATGAAGTCCCATTAGCGCGCCCAGTAGCACGACCGCGCTAGCCCAGCGATCAGAGGCAGTACACTAAGACATTAGCACGACCAGTAGCGCGACCGTGCTAGTCCAATTCGCACACGTTATTTTCAGGGGTAAAATTGGAAGCTTGGGACAATCCACTTAACTTATATAAGGTTCAACTCGCCCAAAAGAGAGGATTATCAAGGTTTAAAGTATTATTATAGGCAAAGAGAGGGAAGAGGCAAGGAGGACAATTGAGTATCAAATCTCATCTTTCTTCTTTGTGTTTTTACCATTATTGATGAATTCTTCTATTGTTGTTTTTAGCACAATTATGAGTAGCTAAATTATCTAGTCTAAGGTTTTGGTGGAACCTGCTGAAGATGAATATCTTGTTATATTAATATAGTTTTCTTGGTTTTATTCTCTATTTGTTCAACTAAGTTCTTGTTGTAGTTGATTGAAGGGCCCTCAATTAGCTGTGCCTATTAGTGTGTATCTACTCGGGAGAGAGTGCATATTTAGGTAGTTGTTGAACATCACCACTCCCAAAGTATAGGAGGGATCCATAACCTAGGGTTTAAAGGTTGGATTAGAGATAACGATACCTTGGGTGCAATCTAAAGTGAGCTATAACAAAAGATAACTAGCATAACTCGGGAGAGTGTGTCTAGTAAATTATCGTAATTACTCGGGAGAGATTTACGGTAACAAGAGTGCTCATGATTGATAGAGATAATTAGGACAAACTATATGAAATATAAAAGAAGGATTCCATCAACAGGAGAAACCATAACCTTAGATCCTTCTCGCATTTGTTTACAACCCAGCAATAGTTATATTCTAGTTTAATTAATTTCATTCAGTTTTAGTTAGTAGAAACACCAACAATTGATATTCATAATCTTTGGGAAGTTGAGTACGAAGAATCGAGTGAGTCTAACAACGATAATTGATAGGTTAATTCCCCGTGGGATTCGACTCTGGGCGAAATACTCAGATTATATTTGCAACGTCTGCTTAGTCCTTTTTATAAGACATAGTTGGGAGTGCTCAAATTTGGAGTCGTTTCCGGGGAATTAACGGTGTTATCAATTAAAGTTGGAAGAAATACAAAATTCTTAAGTGTAGTCAATTTTCTTCAATTTTCATCTATACATCGAAATTTTACGTTTGCTAACTTGGTTGTACAAGTGCATGCCTAGAAACTCATCGAGAACTGGTGAAGTATTTGAATCCTTATCAGACCCTGAGAAAGTTTTCAAGGCCTTGAACCGGGCCAACCGGAAAAGCAAACAACAACCATCAATTGAACAACTTGAACCCGACATGGCAGATCTAAACAACATGAATTACAATGGGGAAGACGTGGTTGACCCAGCTGCGCAGGTAGTGGAACCTCTTGTGCCAAAGGCTCCTTTATATGATTGGGCACAACCCACAACGGAGAATTTGACCACTGCGATAGTAGTCCTTCAGATACAGGCTGAGTCCTTTCAGATTACAAATAATATGCTGCACTTGCTGCAGAACAAGGGACTATTTTCGGGGTCATACATTGAGGATCCCCAACAACATTTGAAGAATTTCCTGTCGATTTGCAAAAGGAATCCAAACGTCACTCAGGAAGAAATAAAATTGTTGTTGTTTACATTCTCAGTGACAGGAGCAGCCCAGACTTGGCTAAACTCGCTCCCCATTAATTCCATTACCACATGGGAGGAGTTAGTTAAGCAGTTCGTGAACATATTCCATCCACCCAACAAGACAACTGAACAAATTGATGAAATCTTGAGCTTCAGACAGAATCCAACGGAAACATTGCAGGAAACATGGGAACGATTTAAAGGAATGTTGGTTATCTGTCCGCACCATGGTATTCTAGAGCAGATATTGGAGCAACGTTTCTATATGGGTCTGGCGGATAGTGTAAAGGCAAATGTAGATGCTTCAGCTGGTGGAGCATTCTTGAGCAAAACGTGGAGAGAAAGCCAGATCCTGCTTGATAAAATGGCGCAGAATTCGGGGTGGACAACCAGGAATGCACCCATTAATCCAGTAGTTCACTCAGTGGCCTTAGATCCATCTAACACTCTTGCTGAAAATATGGCCACCTTGATGACACAGATGAGCATACTCACCAAAAAGGTGGAGGATTCAAGGAAAAAGCAGCAGGTACATATTGTGGATACAACCAATAGAGGCTTATGCACATCTTGCATTAGTCAGCCACTTGGTAATCAGTGGAATGCTGAATGTGATCATCATTATTATCCTGAAAATATGAACTATGTGTCGAATTATGGGGGCCAGCGACAAGGTGGACATAATTGGGGCCAGCAAAATCAACCATACATGCCAGTTCAGTAGCAGCACAGCAGTGGAAACATGAGATCCATGTGACCTCATGGTAATGTGGATCCTTGCCAAAGGCCACAGGGGTACAATAATCAGAATCAGAATCAGCAACAGGCTTATCACCCCCCTCAGCAACAACATGGCGGGAGATAGGAAGATGGGTTTTCCAGACTTGAAGCAATGATGCATCGGGTTATGGGTCAACTGCAAAAATAAGTGAGAGAGTAGATGCACATGAGTCAGCTATAAAAAATACTGAAGTGCAAACGGGCCAGATCTCGATGTCTTTGAATAATCGTCCTCTTGGGACATTGCCTGTAGACACTCAGGTAAATCCTAAAGATCCGGGTCCAAAACAACTGATGGAGGTGAGTCTACAAAATGGAAGGGATTTAGACTTGGAGTAGGAAAGAGCTCGAGAAAGAAGACAGGCTGAGACACTGGTACCAGTGCCCATTGAAATTGATGATTCAACAAAACTGACTGAGGTGACAGTGCAACCTGCCTAGGGAGAACCCAACACGCAAGTTGAGGCTGAGAAAGAAGCTGAGACAGCCCAGGAACCGGTGATATAGGTAGTGTCTGACAAAGAAAAATCAATCACTAGGAAGAAGAGACCTCCAGCACCATTCCCACAGAGGCTGGCCAAGTACCAGAAAGATAAGCAGTATAAAAAGTTCTTCGATATGTTGAAACAAATACAGGTAAATATTCCTTTGATTGAGCTTTGAAGAAGATGCCTGGTTATGCCAAAATGATGAAAGACTTGATGTCCCGAAAATTTGACTTCCAAGACTTGTCCATAGTGACTCTTACTCAGACTTGCAGTGCCGTTGTGACCCGACCAATTGCGGAAAAGCTGTCTGATCGAGGGAGTTTCACCATTCCCTGCACCATTGATAAATTTGACTTTGCCAAGGCACTTTTTGATTTAGGGGCCATCATTAATCTTATGCCCATGGACATCTACAAGAGGTTGGGGATTGGTAGAGCTAGACCAACCTCTATGTTGTTGCAGCTGGCAGACAGGATGGTAAAAAGACCGTCAGGCATTCTTGATGACGTATTGGTGCAGGTAGGGAAGTTTGTGTTCCCTGCAGATTTTGTGATACTGGACTGCAGAGTGGATGAGGAGATTCCCATAATTTTGGGAAGGCCATTCTTGGCCACAGGGCGATCCCTCATTGATTGTGAAACTAGGGAGCTCAAGATGAGGTTGAATGACGAGGAAATCATATTCAATGTGCAGAAATCCATGAGGTGACCAAGTGAGTTTGCCAATTATTCTCTTATTGATGTCGTGGATGTGATACTGGAGGAAGATGACGAGTCCTTGACTATTGAGGACCCTCTTGCTACATGTTTGATGAATTTGGATGAGGTAAATGGGGAGGAATTGGTAGAATAGGTGTTGGATCTTGAGGGAAAAGACGTGTGGCCGAGGTCATTGGAATTCGAGCCCCTACACTTAGAAAAGAGAGAAACTCCGCCATCCAAGCCGTCGGTTGAAGAACCACCAAAGCTGGAATTGAAGCCATTACCAGCCCATATCAAGTACGGGTTTCTAGGACCCAACTCTACTTTACCTGTTATTATCTCATCCAGTTTGTTAGATGTGCAGACAAAACAACTCTTACAGGTACTCACTGAGTGTAAGATTGCAATTGGGTGGACCATGGCAGACATAAAGGGGATCATCCCGGCATACTGTATGCATAAAATTATGCTGGAAGAGGGGCACAAACCTTCCAGGGAACACCAAAGGCGGCTGAACCCAAACATGAAGGAAGTGGTGAAGAAGGAAATTATAAAGTGGTTGGATGCGGGAATCATTTTTCCCCATCTCTGACAGCAACTGGGTTAGCCCGGTGTAATGTGTTCCTAAGAAGGGTGGCATGATGGTTGTAAAAAATGACAACAATGAGTTTATATCTACAAGAACCTTCATGGGATAGAGAATTTGCATGGACTACAGAAAGTTGAATCTAGCCACCCAGAAAGATCACTTCCCACTTCCCTTCATCGATCAGATGCTCGACATACTGGTAGGGAGGTCTCACTTTTGTTTTCTGGATGGGTACTTGGGGTAAAACCAAATTTCCATTGCCCCGGAAGACAGAGAAAAGACCTCATTCACATGTCCCTATGAGATTTTTGCCTTCAGAAGGATGCCCTTTGGCTTATGCGATGCACCCGCCACATTTCAAAGGTGCATGATGGCCATATTCGCTGACATGGTCGAGGATATAATAGAGGTGTTCATGGATGATTTCTTAGTGATGGGAAATTCATTCGATGAGTGCATAGAAAATCTGACCCGAGTGCTGAAGCGGTGTATTGAGGCGAACCTTGTGCTTAATTGGGAGAAGTGCCATTTCATGGTACAAGAGGTTAGTCTTGGGGTACTTGGTGTCAAGCAAAGTAATTGAGTTGGATCGTGCTAAAGTTGATGTTATAGCAAAGCTCCCACCTCCCACATCGGTTAAAGCAATTAGGAGCTTCCTTGGGCATGCCGGGTTTTACCGGCATTTCATCAAGGACTTCTCCAAAATCGCCAACCCTCTATGTAAGCTGCTCAAAAAAGATAACCCTTTTGTGTTTTCTAATGATTGCAGGGTAGATTTTGAGGAGCTGAAAAAGAGGTTAGTCACGACACCAATCATTGTTTCCCCCGACTGGGAGCAACCATTCGAGCTCATGTGTGATGCCAGTGACTATGCAGCGGGAGTAGTGATGGGACAGCAGAAGAAAAAGATAATGAACCCAATTTACTACGCGAGTAGGACATTTAGTGTAGCTCAACTGAACTACACTGTGACCGAAAAAGAGATGATGGCAGTGGTGTTTGCTTTCGACAAGTTTAGATCATACCTGATCGGCTCTAAGGTGATTGTTTACACTGACCATGTTGTCCTCAGGTATTTGATTGAGAAGAATGAATCCAAGCCGCGCCTGATTCGTTGGGTGCTACTACTGCAAGAATTCGATCTAAAGATACGTGACCGTAAGGGCACAGATAATCAAGTCGCGGATCATCTGTCGCGACTTGAAGGAGCTGGAAATGCAGTGGAAGCTTAAGATATTCTGGAAACCTTTCCAGACGAGCAGCTACTCACCACAAGCATGGAGGAAGTGCCATGGTACGTAGACATTGCAAATTACCTAACAAGTGGTATAGAGCCCTATGAACTCTTATCTGTTCAAAAGAAAAAGTTTTATCGTGACTGTCGCAATTATTATTGGGATGAACCTTACCTGTTTAGAATTTCTATTGACAATATGATCCAGAGGTGTGTCCCCGAGATAGAGCAATTTTTTGTTTTGCAGGCATGTCACACATCAACGTATGGATGGTATTTTGGAGGAGTCAAAACAACGACTAAAGTTCTAGAAGCTGGATTCTACTGGCCAACTGTGTTAATGGGTGAAGGGCTGTAATGAATGTCAAAGGACAGGGAACATATCCCGTCATCATGAGATGCCCATGAACCCGATTCAAGAGGTTTAGGTGTTTGATGTATGGGGGATTGACTTCATGGGTCCCTTTGTCAGCTCCTATGGCAATAAGTACATACTTATTGCTGTAGACTATGTGTCCAAATGGGTGGAAGCTGCAGAACTCCCCAACAATGATGCACGAGTGGTGGTGGGGTTCTAGAAGAAGAATATATTCACCCGCTTTGGGACCCCAAGGGCCATCATTGGTGACGGAGGCACCCATTTCTGCAATCGTGCTTTCGAGAAGCTGTTAGCAACGTACGATGTGCGCCACAAGGTGGCAACCCCATATCACCCTCAGACAAGTGGACAGGTTGAGGTGTCAAATCGAGAAATAAAGAGTGTGCTGACTAAAACTGTGAACGCCACAAGAACTGATTGGGCGAAAAAGCTGGATGACGCACTCTGGGCCTACAGAACTGCATTCAAAATGCCAATTGGTATGTCACCCTACAAGTTGGTGTTCAGGAAGGCCTGTCACCTCCCGGTAGAACTGGAACATCGAGCTGGTGGGCACTGAAACAGTTAAATATGGATCTTGATGTTGCGGGCACAAGTCGAGTCACCGAACTACATGAGCTAGATAAATTCAGGTATTTTGCCTTTGAAAGCACGAGGTTGTACAAGGAAATAATGAAGAGGTTACACGATAAAAACATTATGGATCGAAACTTCAAAACGGAGATATGGTGCTGCTCTATAACTCAAGATTGAGACTATTTTCGGGTAAACTCAAGTCCCGATGGTCGGGACCATTTCGTGTGGTCGAAGTGTTTCCCTCTGGTGCTGTAGAGATTGCTTATGAAAAATATTCCCACACCTTTAGAGTTAATGGGCATAGATTGAAACCATATGTGGGTATGGATGAGAACAAGGAAGTGTCCGTGATACATCTTACTAAACCTCAGAGGTCGAGCGAGCCTTAAATGCGCTCATTCTGCATCGTGTCGCGACGTTAAATCAAGCGCTTCATGGGAGGCAGCCCATTGATTGTCGTGCCATGACATTAACTAAGGCGCTGATTGGGAGGCAATTCTGTATGTAATGTTTATAGTGTAGGGGATGAGTAGTTGAATTGTTGTAAGTACTAAACATATGCAGGTGTGTGCGGGTGAGGGTTGACTCAAGCCACTCCAAGGAAAAAAAAAAACACGAAGTATTTTTAGGCCTGGGGTAGCGCGGCCACGCTACTGGTCGCGCTAGTGGTCTAGTGCACTGCCTCGTCCCAAAGCCACTAGCGCGGGCGTGCTAGTGGCCGTGCATATGGCCAACTTTTCATCACTAGCGCGGTCGTGATACTGACCACACTAGTCCCGTCGCAGACCAGGTAAGTTTTGTATTATTTTCTTTATTATTTTATTTGGCCTTTAACCTTTCTAATTACCCAAACCTAAACCACATCTCCCACACCCGTTACACTCCCCCCCTCCCCACTTCTCCTAAAGCCCTTCTTCTTCTTCTTCTTCTTCTTCTTCTTCTTCTTCTTCTTGTATTCTCTTCTTCTTCTAAGAATACTCTTCCCACCCATACCTATGTCCTCACATGCCCCAATTCTCTTGCTCACTCCAACCATAACCCAATTCTACACTTCTCACCCCTTTAACACATATGTATGTGTTTTCTTTACTAATTTTTTTTTATTTTTGTAGTTTTTTTTCTTTTTCCATTGTTGAAAGTAGTAGTTTTTATTCTTGTTTAGTAGAAGTAATTGATAGTGTATGTGTAGTACTTGTAGGTGATGGTATTTGGGGGTGTTGTATACCTTGATTTAGTTGGGTGAAGTTTGGAAAATTGTGGTGGTGATTGGAGTTTCAACTTGATTAATTGGGGGCTCCGGTGAATAATGCCAACCAAGTGTTTGTGTAAGTGCTCCACCGAAGGGAAATTATTGTGACCAATTGTAAGGTGAAGTCTGAGTAACCAAAGTTGGGTCACCTCGTTGTGTTGTGCTAATAATGTCTTTATTGTAGGTACAATGGCACCCTCTCGGAAGCGTCAAGCCACCGGATCTTCCTCCGGCAGACAAGCAAGTTCATCTTATGGCAGCCGAGCAAGAAGAGCACCTAACACTAGGCCTTTCAATAGCAACAAATTTGTATCAGCGAAGACCCAGGACAGGTTTGCTGTGAAGGAATCAAAGGCGGCCATACCTGAACGTGGCATAGATACGGAATCACTCCGGCATAACTGCCAAAGGATGTATGATGAGGTGTTGCTGAGGAGATTAGATGTGTTCGTTGAGGAGCCCGATATTGCTAATGCAATGATAGTGAGGGAGTTAAATGAAAACTGCCCGGAGCACAAGAATCATGTGGTAACAGTGCGGAAGAAGCCAGTGAATGCCTCTGTGGAGGCCATTCAAACGTTTTACCAGCTGCCAGGCCCCGTGGATAGGCACGAGGATGGCTATGTGGCATATGGCCAGTGCTATACTCAGTGGGAAATGTTCCTCCTAACCATTTATGTCCCGGTCGCAGATATGAAGTGGTACAAGTACGGGCATAAGTTTCACACTTCAACCCTCACCTTTGAAGCAAAATGTTGGCTCCACCTGATCAACAACCGCTTAATCCCATCCCACAACACCTCAGAGGTGAACATTCCTCGTAGGTGTTTGATTTCGTGCTTCATGAAGGGCCGCGACTTTAACGTGGCTAAGCTCATGCATGAGGAGATGTTCGTCCGCAGTAAAGTTCAGAGGTATGGCTTCTTTTTTCCATCTCTTGTCACTCGATTGTGCCTTGCAACTAGAGTATCAGGAAACTTGGCGGTGGATGGAAAAGTGCCAATGGCGTACGCCTTCCGATCTGACAGGGTTACTATTGGAAATGAAGCGATGGCATTGATGATGATGAAGTGGAGAATGATTCTGAAGAGGTGGAGAATGATTCTGAAGAGGATGATGAGCAAGAAGATGAGGAGGAGGTGCAACCCAATCAGGAGCAGGCTGCCGAGGTTTCAGGCCCGTCTAGGGCCAATCGGGGACAAAGTATGGACCACCTGGAACATGACATGGCTGGGTTGCGCACCTCGGTCACTAACCTAGGTACGCGTGTTGATGCAGTGTCTGCCCAACAGGTGAAATCATAAAAGAAGATTATGGGCTGGCTGCGTGCCCTGGGTCGTGCATATCACCTAGACCCTGGAACAGTCTCCGACCAGGATTGAGCTTTTAGGGAAGTCCCCTCACCTCTCTTTGTTTATTTTGATTGCTATGAGGACATGTCTTCATGTTAAATGTGGGGTGGGGAATGCTCCCTTGTATATGTACATACGTAGAAACTAATTGTTAATTGTTGCTTTTATTTTCTTTTAAGTTTTGTTGCTTTTTTTTGTTGTGATTTTTAGTAGTAGTATAATTAATTAAGTCGTTTTGGCTCGACGGGGTTCTTGAGGGTCCAAGTCGGCCATAAAAAAAGGATATATATATATATATATATATATATATATATATATATATATATAGTGGACTCTTCCTGACGACGGATCTCTTGGGCAGTTTTCTTGAGGGAAGTTAGTCTAAAGAAAACACCAAAAGGTTTTGTTTTTTTTGTAGGTATGTAGCAACTCCCCATTGGTTTTTATTTTGACCGCAATTCTTTTCCAAGGGTTTTGCTTGAACCAGATGTAGTTAGTTTTTTTAGTTGTTAGGTGTTTTTAGGCGATGAGCTGAAATAGGAAAATCATCCCTTAGTGTTGTTACACCCGAACACAAAAGACTCTATAATGTGACGCTTAGGCTCAGTTGTTGATTCTTGTGGAGTGTCTTAAATTTGTATGTTGTAACTAACGTGAAAACTCGGTGAGAGTGTCTTGATAAACCAATCTGGAGTGAGTCATGTGCCATATGTGTGTAAGGTGTATTGCATTGTACTCTATGCTCCACATTCGATGCCTAGAACTTGCAGTGTGTGTTTGTAAAGTGAAATAGTAACTTCATTCAGTTTTAGAAGTAATATAGGCATTTCCTTGTTAAGCCAGATATAAAGTATACCCACCTGATTGTAATCTATCATAGTTAACCTCTTTGAGATTATAAGCCTGTTTCTTTGGCAACCACATTGCAAACCTTACCCAATTGTTTGAATGGCCATCTGTTTGAACCCTTTACCTCTCATGAGCACTTGAATTGTTAGAGAACATGAAAAAGTCAAAGTTTGGGGTAGTGGTTTGGTTTTTGAGTGGAATCAAAGAAATAGAAAGAAAGGTGCAAAGTTTTGAAAAAAAAAATGAAAGAATAAGCGCCACTTGAAAAAAAAAGAGAGAGAAAAGGATAATAAATAAATGCAGTCCTTGATAAGTGGTGAAGTGATATAATTTCACCTAAGTAAATTTGGGGGTAATATAAAGAAAAGTGTGGTGGAATGTCTGGCCTGGCAAAAATATGGTCTGAAAGCGAAAGTAAATGTATTAAAAGTGCTTAGAGAGGTTAGTCACTATATGTAAATATATCCTACCCGTCCCTTAGCCTACATTACAACCAAATGAAGACCTAATTGATCTTAGACTGAATGAGCTCGATTAGTAGAGTATTATACTACGGGCAAGCCTATGGTGCATCTTTGTGGCATATGAATGTTCTTTCCGAGAGTGAGTGAATTCTTTATCTTTGAGTTCCTACTTGCTCTTAATATTATTCTTGTGGAACTACTCTCCTGTGTGATGTGAGGGCACTTGATTCATGACTAAAAGGTAAGTCTTGACCTCTGTGTAGAGTACTTTGAGGAAGTAAGAATATTACATGGCATGTGAGAGTCGACTCTTGAGTCATGGATGCTACATTTCTAGGTACAACTCTTGTAATATGTTCGTGGTGTGACACGTTAGGGAAATGCTTAGTGAAAGGACCTTTGTAGAGTAGGGTGGATTGCTTGAGGACTAGCAATGATTTAAGTGTGTGGTGTTGATACTACGCTAGATTCACGTAGTTTAGCGTCTATTTATACTACAACTTCATTACGCTTCACTGTCTTAGGAATGCTAAATGATGTTAAAATGGCTCTAATTGTAGATTTTATGTTTCGCAGGAGCAAATTGTTCTTATGAGGACCTAGGATAGTGTTTGGATCCAAATTGATGGAGAAATGCCCCTTGAAGTTTCTAGCGTGTGAAAATAAGGAAGAAAATCGCTAAGGCAGACTACTAGTCCATTAGCGCGGCCATAGCGCGACCGCGCTAGTCCAGGTGTTTCAAGCAGAATGAAGTCCCATTAGTGCGGCCTTAGCATAGCGTGATCGCTCTATCTCAACGATCAGAGGCAGTACACTTATCCATTAGCGCGACCAGTAGCGCGTTCACTAGGGAGGCCAATAGCGCGTTCACTAGCGCGGCCGTGCTAGTCCAGTTCGCACACGTTATTTTTAGGGGTAAAATTGGAAGCTTGGGAAAATTCCACGTAACCTATATATGGTTCAAATCGCCCAAAAGAGTGTATTGTCAAGGTTTAAAGTATTATTCAAGGCAAAGAGAGGGAAGATGCAAAGAGGACAATTGGGCATCAAATCTCATCTTTCTTCCTTGTGTTTTTACCATTATTGATGAATTCTTCTATTGTTATTTTTAGCACAATTATGAGTAGCTAACTTATTTATTCTAAGGTTTTGGTGGAACTTGTTGAAGATGAATATCTTGTTATATTAATATATTTTTCTTGGTTTTAATCTCTATTTGTTCAACTAAGTTCTTGTTGTAGTTGATTGAAGGGCCCTCAATTAGCTGTGCCTATTTAGTGTGTATCTACTCGGGAGAGAGTGCATATTTAGGTAGTTGTTGAACATCACCACTCTCAAAGTATATGGGGGATCCATAACCTAGGGTTTAACGGTTGGATTAGGGATAACGATACTTTGGTGCAATCTAAAGTGAGTTATAATAAAAGATAGCTAGCGTAACTCGAGAGAGTGCGTCTAGTAAATTGTCGTAATTACTCAGGAGAGATTTACGATAACAAGAGTGCCTCATGATTGATGGAGATAATTAGGCCAAAGTATATGAAATATACAAGAAGGGATTCCATCAACAGGGGAAGCCATAACCTTAGATCTTTCTCGCATTTGTTTACAACCCAACAATAGTTATATTCTAGTTTAATTAATTTCATTCAGTTTTAGTTAGTAGAAACACCAACAATTGATATTCATAATCTTTGGGAAGTTGAGTACGAAGAATCGAGTGAGTCTAACAACAATAATAGATAGGTTAATTCCGTGTGGGATTCGACTTTGAGCGAAATACTCAGATTATATTTGCAACGTCTGCTTAGCCCTTTTTATAAGGCATAGTTGGGCGTGATCAGTGTTGCAAGTGGATCTGCTCCCCCTAGACCACATTCTGAGATCAACTCTAAGGCATGCTTCCTCTAATTCATAAGTATACCTTTAGATCTTGCAAATTCAATCCCAAAAATATATCTCAATTCCCCTAAGTCTTTCATTTAAAGTTGCTGTTCAGGATGACCTTAGCTTCTTCTATCAATTTAGTAGTATTGCCGGTGATTAACAAGTCATCTACATATACTAGAATGATCACAAGATCGGTATCTTGGCCTTCTGTGAACAAAGAATAATCCAACTTACTGTGTGTGAATCCTAATTGCATTAAGGCTGTAGTAAGTTTTAGGTTCCATTGCCTGCTAGCTTGTTTCAACCCATACAAGGATTTGAGGAGCCTGCATACTTTGTTCTCCCCCTGGCCATCAAATCCTTGAGGAAGGGACATATATACCTTTTCAAACAAGTCCCCCTGTAGGAAGACATTGTAGACATCCTCTACACTACCATCAACTTTGTACTTTACTTGTACATCCTTTTGCACTCAATAAGTGTCTTACCTGCATGTATATCAACTACATCCCATATATGATTATCAGTAAGGGCATCGATTTCCAATTTCATAGCCTGAATCCAGTTAGGATCTTGGAAAGCTTGGGCAAATGAAGTAGGTTCAATAATAGCAGAGAAGGCTGCTAGATAGGCATGGTAAGAAGGAGAAAAGAAGCAGGACAAGGAGTTTGATAAAGGATATGGAGTAGTGGAAGAAGAGTGAACATAATATGTTAGGCATAAAGGAGGTTTGGATGTTTTAGTGGAGTTTCTTAGAGGAAAGGAAGGACCAATGGAAGCTACAGAAGTAGATGAGAAGGTAGATTGAGGAGAATGAGTAGATGAAGAATGTGGAGTAGGGGAAGAAGGTAGGAATTCATTATTTGAGAGGTAAAGGAATAACTTGATCAGTAGAAGAAGCACTAGAGCCTGTAGCAGGGAAGACATCATCCACAGAGGAAGGTGAAACAAATGGAATAGAAGGAGAGGGTTGTGGATCAAGAAAACTGGATTTTGGATGTTTAAAGGAAACACTGACTCCCTAAAGGTGACATCCCTATTCATAAAGAAGGTGCATGATGCAATGTTATACAATTTGTACCCTTTCTGAGTTTCTGAATAATCCATGGAAACTGATGGGATAACTTTGGAGGAAAATTTGTTAGAGAAATTAGGTTTGGTGGCATAACACAAGCAACAAATGCCTTCAGGTGGATGAGAGGAGGTGGTATGCCGGATGAAGACATGCATATTCATTCCATGAGAAGGAGCAGTGCAATTGCCAGCATGATGTGTATTGTAATTAGGAGAAATAGAGTTGTCATCATAATTTGCATTATTCACCAAAGGAGCCTTGTTGCCATTGCCTGTTTGTTGAAATTTATCAGAAGTCCTTCTCTTATTGTTCTTAAAATTGGGAGGGTATCCAACCAACTTGTAGCAATTCTCCATTTTGTGATCTCTCATATAACAGTAATCGTAGTAGAGTACATTTGTCTTCTTGAACTTATTTCCCTGTATAGAGGAAAGAATTATGGAATCATTCAAATCCAGTTGTTGAAGGGGTTGAACACACTGATTGATCATATTTGATTGCATCATCTGAATTTCATCTTGCGTGATCATTATGTAAGCCTGATTTAGTGAAGGACTGGGAATTGTCATCAAAATTTGACTGCGAGATTGTGAGTAAGTCTCATTTAGCCCCATCAAAAATTGCATCAGCTTCTGCTACTCTATGTCGTCCGCATAGGTCTTATCACTTCCAGGAAGCGCAACCAGATACAGATATTCATCCCAAACATTTCACAATTTTGAGAAATACTCATAAATAGATGAAGTATTTTGTACCATTGTATAAATCTCTTTATGTAGTTGACATACTCTAGTAATATTCCTCTTATCAAAACGTTCTTTTAAATCCAACCATACCTTATAAGCATTAGATGATTACATCAATCCATTAGCTAATTCTCTCGAGACTGAATTTGTGGTTCACGAGAGAATAAAGGCATTACATATGTCCCACTCATGAATTAAATCTCCTCTATACTCTTTTCTTTTCAATAAAACCTAATTTGTTCTTCACAACCAGTGCAACTTTTATAGAGTTACTCCAAGCAGTGTAATTTTCAATTCCAGTTAGCTGTTAAGGGATGAGAATACAACCTAGAGTGTTAGACGGATGCAAAAATAATGGATTCCTTGGATGAATATCAGTGAATCATTCTATGTGGTCCACTATGGGTGTCGTCACCGGCGTCGATGTTTCGTCACTTGTGCTCGACATTTTCATGAAATTCTTCAGGAATCGACCAGAGAAAAACAATTGCTTCTCCGATTGACCTAGAATTCACCAAAAATTGATGATTTCAACCCGCTGACGAAGTAAGCTCGCAAATGCAACAATGGCGAAAAATTAGGGTTGTTCACTACAAGCCTTCAAGGAAATTCGACCAATTACTTAACTGATCATCCTCAATTGCTCATTTACCATCTCAATCACCACCGGTCTGTAATAACTCCAATTTATATATATGGGTAATTTTTATTTTTATAAAAAAAGATAATAATAGATACCAAAAAAAAGAATTAAGAGGAAAAAAAAGAAGAAAAAAGCCCATTAAGTAAAAAAGGAAAAGCAAAATATAGCAAAAGGATAAAAATAAGGCAAAAGGAAAAAGGTAACGCAGTAAGAGAAAAGAAAATAAAGGGAGAAAAAGAGAGGAAAAGAGGAGAAAAACAGGGATTTTCAATCCAAATCATCAAGGTAATGATCCTAAACTTTTATTTTAGTTTGTTATATGATTATGAGAAAAATTTAATGGTAGAAACATGAAAATATTTTCAGAAATTGAGAAAGTCTAGTCCTAGGGTTCTCTATACTAATTCATCAATTTGAAAGGGCAAACATTATCAAATTTTTATTTTGATTAGCGTTCTGAAATCCTCTCGCCCAGAAGAATTCGTTGGTCGTCATTGTCCGGGAATTCAAACCCGTTGACCAGAGTTGACTTGTTGGGTCAACATTTGACCGCGAGTTTAACTTGTGTTAAAAATTATTAAAATATTCACCTAAGAATTTTTGACAATTGTAAACCTGTTTTTGTGTAGTTTGAGGTGATCCAGAGACCCGAGAGTATAATATTGAGTTATTGAAAAGAGTGCTTGGATTGTGAATTCGAAGTGAGCGAGACTTTAAGCTTTGATGCTAGCTTTTCCAATACCTATTTTGAAAGTATGTTTTGTTTGCCTGGTCCATGTATTGGGACGACCGTGTGCTTGGAAAAATTGTGGTCTTTGGTCAGCCGCAAATATATATTATTTAGTGAAAAAAACTAAAATTATTTAGTAAGTGATTTATGTTGTGGTGTGATGTGGCATAACCTTTGAAAGTACAAAGGGATGCATGAATTGTACGCTTGTTAAAAATTTAGTCGACTACAATATACAATTAGTCGATTGGTACGGAGACAGTCTGCACAAAATCATTAATTCTTCAATTTAACTAAGTTTAAATTATAAGAAACATTAAAGGTGCAGAATATAATATGAGGGTGATAAAGTAAATCACACCAAAAACTTTTATACTGGTTTGGAATTAATGTGGTATCCTAATCCAGTCCTCTTGGGTTGCAAGAGTGTTATCTTTTAGAGCTCTTTGTAAATTGGGTTGAGTAGAACTTTTGTGGTTTCTAGCATTCACCACCAACGTCTACAAGGGTTGATTTTCACTTGCTCACCAACACACGATAAATGGTTGGTTTTCACTCGCTCACCAACAACGAAACTTTGGTTTCACTCGCTCAGAAACAAACAACCACACAACCTCTCAGTATTTTTTCCTTTCTCTCTATCTTTTGCGACACTTGTAAACTTAAGAATACAGTGCTTGACTAAGGTGTAGAAAGAGTAGGAAAGTTATCTGCGAAGCTGATGCTTTTCTTTTTCCCGAGCTACTCCTATTTATAGTGCCTTCGAGTTTGACCGTTGCTAATAGCAAATCTGGATCCCTTTGAATATTCCTTTAAGATTTTCCAGTAAGATCCTTTTTGCTTTATTGGATGAATATCTTCGTTATTGAAGATCTTTAGTCAATTCAAGTTTATTGACTTCAATTGTATCCCAAAAGATTTGAATGGCATATGAATCATATTGATGGAGTCTAAAATATATCTTGACATAACTGAACTTCTTTGATTCCTTATTTAAAGTCATACTTCAATCTTCTTGATAGCTTTTTATGTACTCACGTTGGAGATAGTAAATGGTTACTATTTCCTTATTTGACAATAGATTTTTCCCCCTACTAAATGTGAAACTTCTTTTATTTGTTGCCTTGATAACTTCTTTGTCTGGATCTTCCTTTTCCTTGGTTATGAGATCTTGGATTGACCCTTCCTTTGATAGCCTTGTGTAAGAATCTTCTTGGTCTTCAAATTATTTCCCTCAGATAGTAAATAATTTTTCTTGAAACAATAATTTTCCTTGAACAAAGATTTTTCTTTGATAGCCTTGAACTCTGTAGTATTGATCTTTTATATTTTCTTTCTATTTGAGCACCCAAAATATATTATTCAACATCTGATATTTTTGTACTCTTGTCGTCTTTCCTATGTCGATAACCCACAAGACAAGTCTTCTAGATGTAGCTCCTCATTATGAATAATCTTGGATAATTCTTCTTTATTCTTTGATGGACTTGGACTTTTCATGTGCACTACATGAATTTGGCATTCCCTTAATTTAAGGGTAATTTTCTTTCCTTCAGAGAGTGGGTATTGAAAAGTTTCCAAGTATTTTTTGGACTTGCTATTAATTTCCTCCATATTGTATATATAGTGATGCCTTGTATCACTAGTAGATATTCTCCATCCTTTTGATAGTCACAATGTTCCTTGATCAATGTTGCACATTTTCTTATTGAGATATTCCGTGCTATCTCCTTCAATCTTTTGATTTCTTTCCTTTTTATTTTTCTTGTACCAATCTTTTAAAGATCTTCTATAATTCTTTTCCATGTCTTCTTTGATATATTTGAAACTTTCTTCCAGCAAAGTAAATCATTCCAATAAATCTCAATAATATCCTCTATAAAAGAGTGCATTGTAGATATTTCCTTCCTCAGTTTTATAGTAAATCAACCATCATTCTTCCATATGCTTTCCGTAATAAACTTGTACCAATATAAATAAATTTATCACAAGTAAATATTTTTTGATTAAACCTTATGTTGGTTTGGTATCATCAAAATTAGGGTATGAAACCTTGGGGCTAACAATCTCGCGCTATGGCGTTGGGGCGTTAGAAATTAGTTCTTCATTGTCGTAATACATTTGGGGCATTGTGTATGCTGCCGTGGACTTGTTTGGTTAATTTCCTGCACTGCCGTTTATAATAAGTCCTTAGTGTAGATTGTGCTGAGATATGTAGTGTTATGAGTAATTGTTTGAATCTTATAGAGTAATTATATGGTGAAAGAATTTCTGTGCATATTATTTCTGTGTTCGTTGTGTGTTTGTATACACTTGTTCTAGAGGTATTCAGAGTGTCGAGTCGAAGATCTTACCAGGTTATATTTACGTATAGTTCACTTCTTACATGCATGTCTATGCAGATACTATTGGTGAAGACGGAGCTAGTAGCTGACGATTTCGCTAGAGTTGATTCAGTTGTTGAGGTGAGCCGCCGCATTGTACACGGAGGCTTCCAAAATGAGTCTTTATCATTTATTTATATGATTTGTTTTGCAATTCTCTTAGATGCTCATATTCTAGTGTGAGATTTGGGCAAGAGTTTTTAATTTAATTTTTGAGATATTAATTGTTCGTAATTAATTATCAGATTATTTGGATACTCATTTAATTAATCAAATGCTGTAAATTAATGGTTAAGATATGCAAATATAGTTCGACTGACGGGTGGTGTGCATTGGGTGCCAATCACGCCTAGAGAATAGTTTGGGACGTGACACGATCGGTGGCTCCGTTACCATGTTAAGAGAAGAATGAGAGCTAAGGGGAGAAAGTCGGTTGTGGAGAGCAACTGTATCAGATATTTTCTCATTCCTGAAAAAAGAAATTAACTGTACAATCTCTTTTATATTATTTCCCTACCCACTAACTTAACCCAACACTAACTTGTGTCTAACCATAGTTACGAGTAAGATACTTTATTATATACATAATATACCACTGCTACTAAGACTTAATATTTCCACATAAATGTACAATAAATTTAGTTTGAAGTTAAATCCTGAATTCACTTCTAGATACACTCTTTCTGAGGGGAGGAAGCACATGCATGCAACTCTGTAGATGAATCGATGATGGTATCCACAAAGTAACAATTATTTCAATTTTAATTTTTATAACCGTTGCAGAGGTCTGGTTGATTTGAGCGTATTTTAATTATTTTATTGAAACTGGTCACCTTCTATTAACACAGAGTTATTTTAACCCGCTAAAGCTTAGACAATAGGGAAGAAACTATCTAATTATGTTTGTTTTTGTTGAAATTTAAATCCTAAATTTCAAGATCTACACCAACTTCATCCACAATCACGTCACAATTTTGGGTGCAAGTTATTTCAATTACAATTAATTAATAATAAATTAATAGTTTAATGTAAACAACAAGCGTTGAGAAATTTTCTCTTATTATGGAAGAGTGTGGCAGAATAATAAAACTATCTTTAATTGGAGGTCTTAAGATTTAGCTCTCGGGATAAGTCCTCTTTGATAGGAAGAACCATCGTAGCGAACTGTCCACCGCTTTATCAATATGAGTATCGTATATCGATAATTTTTTCTCTAAAACCATAAATACATTAACATAGTGGTAAAAAGATTACTATGTTTAGACTACAATGTTCTGTTTTAACCATATTAAATAGCTTCACATTATCGTTTAGTAGAGAATCAAAATCGATTTACCTATGAATCGTAAAATGTTATGATTCTTACATACACACTATGAATTTATTCAGGAATAATTCGCAAGATCATGCATACTTTTTTCCTAGTTACAAGGGTAAAGAGTGCAATTGGTTGGTACAGCCAATTCTAAAAATGAACAAATTAATACACTAACTAACAAACACTTCATCCCCCCTTCTCCCTCCCCTCCTCACAAAAATAAAAAAGATTAATACACTAAGCATTACATTTAAATTTATTGGCGTTGTTGCTAAAGTATGGATATTAAACCTGAAATCCCTTTAAAATCTGTCGTCAAACCCCAGGACAGTGAAAATTACCAAGCTAGAGTACGAAAGGGGCGGAGAGAATTTTCGATGGTGGAGCGGTTAAATAGATGGCTAGTTGCCGAAAGAAATAAAAGAATCGATTAAATTTTTCATATGATCTCCTGTTATAAATGTACGAAAACATCGAACAAAGTTTCTTTCGGATTATTGAATAAAATCTTAACTCAGATGTACTGTGGTATATATTGTATTGTTGTTAACTTAGATCCAGATTAATCGAGCTAATACATTTCGAAGACCAAATGATTAAACCAAAAAAAAGAAAGTCTTCACCAAATTATGGACCGTTGAAAAATCCACAATGCCAACTTTCCTTTACTTTATTCCCTTTTCATAGTCAGTGACTCATCAATCTCTCCCATGCTTTTATATGGGAGTAAACATTTACTTCTTTAACAAAATTTCCATTTCTAAAGATTCAAAATCAAACATTTTTCTTGATCAACAATGCATAACAGTGCATCATCATCATCACTAGGCCCAGGTGGTTTAGACCTAAGCCAAGTTTTCTTCAAATCCATTTCCAACACTCATCCACCATCGCCCACAAAACGCCACACGAAAATCTCCGTGATTGGCGTCGGCAATGTGGGGATGGCCATTGCTCAAACCATCTTAACTCAGGATCTCGTCGACGAGCTAGCTCTCGTCGACGCGAAACCTGATAAGTTACGCGGCGAGATGCTGGATCTCCAGCATGCCGCCGCGTTCCTTCCTCGGACTAAAATAGTCGCGTCTGTCGACTATTCTGTTACGTCCGGGTCGGATCTTTGTATCGTCACAGCGGGTGCCCGACAGAACCCGGGTGAAAGTAGATTGAATTTGCTGCAGAGGAATTTGGCTATGTATAAAGGTATTGTTCCGGAGTTGGTGAAGTACTCGCCGGAGTGTATACTGTTGATTGTGTCGAATCCGGTAGATGTTTTGACTTATGTTGCGTGGAAGTTATCCGGGTTTCCGGCGAATCGGGTTATCGGGTCGGGTACGAATCTGGATTCGTCTAGATTTCGGTTTTTGATTGCTGATCATCTTGATGTTAATGCCCAGGATGTGCAGGTCAGTTCATTATTTTCTATTCCTTTTCTTCAAATTTCTTTGATTATGAATTTTTCAATTTTTTTCTAATAATGTAACTAGAAAGTTTGTACTTTATACAATGTTTATGTTTTAATTCAAATTACAAAAGGAGATACTTTGAACACTGTACTCTGAATTTAGTCACTCCCAGAAGTATTATTTATGTTCAGTGAGCAAATTTGGATGTCATTTGTCATTATTATTTGGTTGCGCCGCCCCACTATGCAAAATATTATAACCATGCGAATTCTGTCATTAATTTTGTTCTTTCCTTCTCATGTTGTAAAAATTACATGCATTTTGTCGGGTACGGGAGCGACCGAACCTAATAGCGTTGATCTAAAATCTATATTTTTAAAAAATTCATTAAATATGTAGAAATTATTAATTTATAACTTAGTAACTTAAAAGGACTAGATACCTAACTCATAAGTTTCATATCATGGCTCCGCGCAGAGTTGGATCCAGGATTACAAGATGATGGGTGCAATAGTGGATCTAGAATTTAATTTGACAGGTTTAGCTTTAGTCTCTTACCATAAGGTCACTACACTTTTGACATTGTAGGTTCCAAATTATATACCTTTTAAATTTTTAGTGATTTTCGCACACACACACACACACATATATATATATATATATATATATATATATATATATATATATCGATACTCCGTGTCAAAAATAAGATCGTTCAAAGTGGGATTTGAACTGTCAAATTCACTTGTAGAGGTGCACCAATAATTATTGTACCATAGGAACCTTTAAGCATGGGTGCATACATATATTTAAGTAATTTTAAAGAAATATAACGTTATTATGCATAATTTAAGGTGAACAACATGGATTACGGTCTGTGGCTCTGCTTTTGCGTGACTTACACCGTGTAGAATGCTTATTGTTTATTATGTTATTATATAAATACTTTTTGTTTTTGAGAAGTATGCAATATATTACTGAATTCCCTCTCATTTCCGTAAACTATAGTAAAAAGGGTTCATTTTTATGGTTCTTGTAATCTTTATTGCTCCATATAGCTGGTATATTATGGTCGAACGTATTAAATATGCTTCCTCAGTGAAGCAAAAATGTTGTAAAAACCAAACGATTTTTTTTGTGGTAGTAAACTTGCCATAAGAATGCAAGTTGCAACTTCTGCAGTGCCTCCGGAATGATATAGTCGATCCCAACTAGTTTGTGGTTGAAGTAAGTTGTTGTTGTAGTACAGCTTACCAGTAGGTTTGGACTTGGAACAAAATTAAGGCTATACATTGATATTGAACTCCATTTTGCGGTTGAATTCAACATGGAGTAAACCTTGAAAGCCAGTGGCGGAGCCGCCTTATAAGAATGGGTGTCAAATACACTGTCTACGTTAGGTAGAAAAAATTATATGTATATATATTATGTGTTGGCTCTTCTTGATTCTAGTATGATTACTTTTATATATTTTGACACTCATTAATGAAAATTCTGGCTCCGCCACTGTTGAAAGCTATGCACTATCTAACAACTGCAATCCTCTGTTTGATTTGAATGGAACCTTTGATGTCTATACTAGGCATACATTGTTGGGGAGCATGGTGACAGCTCCGTGGCACTTTGGTCGAGCATCAGCGTTGGAGGTGTTCCTGTACTTAGCTTTCTAGAGAGGCAACAAATTGCTTTTGAAAAGGAGACACTAGAAAAGATCCATAAACAAGTTGTGGAGAGTGCATATGAAGTGATTAGTCTGAAAGGTTATACGTCGTGGGCGATTGGGTACTCTGTGGCTAACTTGGCTCGATCAATTATTCGAGACCAGAGAAGGATTCACCCTGTCTCAGTCCTCGCGAAGGGATTTTATGGTATTGACGGCAGTGATGTGTTCTTGAGCTTGCCTGCACAGCTTGGTAGAAGTGGAGTTTTGGGTGTGACAAATGTGCATCTTACTGATGAGGAAATTCAGCAACTTAACAACTCTGCTAAGACCATTTTAGATGTGCAAAACCAGTTGGGAATTTGACTTGTTAATGTTAGTAATAGTTTCCCTTTGTTACCACTACTTAAACTTAATTACTATTGTTTTTTACCATACAGTACTTGAATTTTGTTTTCTTGCAAAATCTTTCCTGAGAAGGAAAATTGTGGGAAATACTTGTGTTATAGCAGTAGATGTTGGCTGCCCCCTTATGTGTGGTACTGACTTTGAAATAGATTTTAATAGTGAACTTTGATGACTACTCTTGTATAAATAGAGTTTCATACTATTGTGTTACGGTTAGTGACAGAGGCAGAATTTCTGCTAAGGGTTTCAAAAAGAAAGAAAAGTTAAAAAATTAAAAGAGATTGTGGCCAATTGGAATTGAACCAACAAGCTTATAAGGGTTTTGACCTCCTTTAACCACAGAGCTATGCTTTTGAGTTGAGTCAAGGGGATTCAAAATACAATATATAGAGGTACAAATCGGATTTTGCATTATATGTACAGTGTAATTTTTTGACGAAGGGGCTTCGGGTGAATCCCTCTTCCGCCCATGGTTACAACACAACATGTTGGTTGCCTACTTATTATCGATCATTGGTACTGACATTGAAATCCGTATTATGAGGATTCCGTTAGAACATACGCAACAGAAGCAAGCATACAATCCAGGCATCAAATACATGTAAATTAGACAATGCTATGATTACTAGATTAGAAGCACTAACCTCTTGAAATCGTTGCACAAATCCTCCGCACAGCAAGAATTCATGGCTGCAGTTTTCTGCTATATGCCTAGTAAAACTTTGGACCAGTTTGCTTTGAGTGGGCAAGAACAATTGTAACGACCCGGTCGGTCGTTACGTAGAACTTGCATTTTTATTGCTATTCTTGACTTGTCATAGGTTGGTTATATTGTTATTGATGTGTTAGAGTTGGTAGGCTTGAAATCGGAACGGTTGTAGTGAGAGTTTAACCACTTAGTCCTTAAAAAAAAATGCTTTAGAATGGGAAAAATCAACTGAGGGCTGACTTATCGGTAAACGACCTCGGAATGCGGATTTTATGGCTCGGATAGCTTCGTTAGGTGATTTGGGACTTAGGAGTGTGTTCGAAATATTTTTGTGATGTCTGGTTTAGAATTAGGCTTGAATTGACGAAAGTTAGTTTTTGGTGATTTCCGATCGGCAGTGGAAAATACGCTATCGGGGTCGGAATGGAATTCCGGAAGTTGGAACAGGTTCGTAATGTCATTTTGAATATGTCTGCAAAATTTCAGGTCAATCAAAGTTGTTTTGGATAGTTTCGGCATCATTGGTGGATTTTAGAAATTTCAAAGTTCTTAGGCTTGAATCCAATGTAAATTTGGTATTTCGATGTTAGTTTTAGTGTTTTGAGAGTGCAACTAAGTTTGAATAATCAATTATAAGTTTGAATAATCAATAATTTTGGTTGGGGTCTCGAGGGGCTTGGGATTTATTTAGGATGGTTAACGAAAATTCGTAGTTGAAAAAAATGCACCAAACAGCTGCTGAAGTTTTGCCACAGTGATTTCTGCACCTGCGAAAGTTTGACCGCAGGTGCGGGCCCGCAGGAGCGAGAAGGGCACCGCAGGTGCGGGAGATTGGCTGGGTGAGAAGTTTCCGCAGGTGCGAGTAAGTTGCCGCACCTGCGAGGTCGCAGGTGCGGGAGGTCGATCGCAAGTGCGGAGTTAGTCCGTTTAATGAAAAGTCGCATGTGCGAGATAGGGGCCGTAGGTGCGGAACACCTGGACAGAAGGTATAAATTGAAATCCTCTACGACTTAAACCCTTTTTACACCATTCTTGTACGGACAGAGAGCTTTGGGGGCGATTTTTGAAGAGGGAAATCATTATTCTTCATAGAGGTAAGTGTTTTGGACCTTAAAACTCATTTATGGATGATTATAGAGCATAATATCAGTGTTAAATTCACAAAATCAGTAGAAAAAGGTGGGTTTAGGGCTTGAGATTTTGAGACCTTTAGGGATTGATTTGAGGGGTCAAACGAACTCCGATTTTAGTGTTCTTTATATATACGAACTTGTGAGATGATAAAGAAGTATTTAGTATAAAAATTACCGAGTCTCGGGACGCGGGCTCAGGGTCTTGTTTTGACTAAATTCAGGTTTTGAGCTAAAATTTGTACTTTTCAGTTGGAATTCATTCCTTAAGCATAATTTGATAATAAAAATTTGAACTTGGTAGATTTGGAGCACTCAGATGCCGGATTTAGAGGCAAAGGCACTGCAGAATAGTATTTTAGCCGATTTTGAGGTAAGTAACGTTTCTAAACTTGGTTCTGAGGGTTCGAAACCCCGAGCTAAATGATTTATGACTATTGTTGAGGTAACGCACATGCCAAGTGACGGGCATGAGGTCGTGCACCAGTATTTGTGGCCTGCCTCATCCCATGGCTCCGCTTAGTGATTATTCCATGATGATATATTTGCATCTATTAATGTGGTAATTGAGAACATGTTAGAAATCATGTTAAGTATAAATGCTAGGCTTCACGCCAGAAATACTGAGACCCGAGTGGTCGTATAATGCTTCATGTTGTGATTATTTGATGTCATGTACTCAGTCTTGTTATAGCATATCATTTCATATCCCAGTCTCATTATTGTTAATTACATGCATACTTATCATTGTTTCGGGCTGATGGAAGCAATTCTGATCCATGTGAGTGAGACTGAAGAGTAATGACTGAGTAAGGCCAAGAGCCTGTTATTGAGACAGTTATGAGAATGGACTGCACACTGCAGTGATATTTAAATCATGCCTTCGTTGGCTTGATATGGCGCTTGGGCCACTAGGGCCCCTCCGGAGTCTTTACACCCCCAGTGAGCGTAGTGATATTGAGGGATGTATCTTCCCTGGGCATGTATCTTGTCCGAAGCTGAGGTTATGAGAGGGATGGATCTTCCCTAGGCATGAATCATGCCCGAAGCTGAGGTTATGAGAGAGATGGATCTTCCGTGGGCATGGATCCTATCCGAAGCTGAGAGGGATGGATCTTCCTTGGATATGGAAATTGTCTGAGTGTTGTATTTCGGAGATGGATCTTCTCAGTGGAGCTGGACTGGCCTTTTCCTCAGTACTGAGTGACTACGGTCACCGGTGTTATGTATATTCCGGGATGGAACTTCCCTGGGCGTGAGAGCCATATATAGTACTGAGTGGACTTCTGTGGGAGATCTGTGAGCACTATGTGCATATCCATACTGGTTTCATAGCATATATTTTATGATGGCATGTAGAGTATACTGGCATACTTGGCATATTTACTCATCCTGATAAACTGTTAGCATGTCTAAATTCTGTATATTATTTATTGTAACATAATTGAGTTTTGTCCATCACTACTTCTCAGCCCATAGTTTGGGTTCGTTACTTCTGAGTTGGTGTACTCACGTTACCCCCTGTACCTTGTGTGCAGATCCAGGTACATCGGGACCCGATAGCGGATATTTAGTAGCGGTCAGCGTTTCTATTGGAGTTGTCGAGGTAGCAGCTGGCGATCGCGACCTCGTCTTCTCTTTCTTATTCTACCTGTTGTTCTTTATTTTGAGACAATGTTGTCGATTTCTCCTTTTCTTTGCTTTATGTTTTAGTAGCTCATGACTGAGTGACACCGGATCCGGGGTTGGAGGTTTTAAATTTAGTTTTTCACACATTGTTTTAAACTTCAGATTCTTAGTATTATTAATAAATTCGTTTAAAAATTGCATTTTTATTGGAAATTCAATTTAGCTTAGTTAAAAAGGGAGGCTTGACTGGTTCCACGACATGCACCATCACAACTCCGAAATTGGGTTGTGACAAGATGGTATCAGAGCGCTAGGTTAAATAGGTCTCACCAGTCATGAGCAGGTTTAGTAGAGTCTTGAGGATTGGTACGGAGACGTCTGTACTTATCTTCGAGAGGCTGCAGAACCTTTAGGAAAAATCTCACATTCTTGAACTCTTATCGTGCGAATCCATTGATTCAACTTGAAGCGTAATTCTTTGAACTCGTTTCATGTATTCAAACGCGCTCGTGAGCGCTCGGTATCAGCCGTGCATTGATGGCTTGTGACTTCGATGAATGGGATGTGATTTTAGCATGCTTGGGGCCAGTTTGGAGGACTTGAGGCCGGAATTTTGTTTTGTGGCTTGAGTGCCGAGATTTCATTTGCGTGAGCATATGTATTGGGGACTTATATGTGCGTTGGTGTCCTTATTGACGAGACTTGGTGACTAGATGACTATGTGGTGAGTGTGATTTGAGGGTGAGATGTGTTTATATTGCCTGATTGTGACAAAAAAGGATTGGTTGGATATGTAGCGAGAACCATTGAGTGTTTGATTTCTGTCTGGAGTTGGCATATGGACTCGAGACTTGAGTGTATGGGAAGACCTCTTATGTTGTTTTGTAGCAATTTCTATTTTACCAGTAATTGATATATGTTGAAAATTGAGTTAGATCACTTGTGGGAGTTGGCACGACTATGGCAATGGTGAATGCGAGGTTGGAGATGATTTGGGATGTTTAATGGTTTGAGTTATGTATGATCTTATGAAGGATTTAGTTGAATCCCACTACGGTATTGTGGCAGTGATAGCGTATGGGCATTGTGAGTTACTGTTTGTTTTGATCTATGGCTTTGAGCCAAGTGGGGGAGTCTGCTAATGATTAGTTGGTTGCCCGATTATGTGCTGTATTGGTTTTAGTTTGGGGATATTTGGGAGAGTATTCAGCGGCTTATGAGCCTTAGACTGTATGGACTTATGCTTGTGTCTCGTGTGGTGAATCTAGGTTGAGAATTGCAGTATTATGACAAGGAGAATTATCAGTTCGAGGGTAAGTCAGAAGGAACTTGGATAAATAGGACAGTTTTATAGTGGGTCGGATCGACATGGTAAGGGATATGATTAGTTCTTTGGGTTCTTATGAGGTAATAGGTTTTCTACATGTGTTCCTAGCAATGCTCTTGGGATGTTGTTGTTGAGTACATGAGTTGCACAGGTTATGGCTTCGAATTGTATTGATGTGTCATGTCAGAAGAGGTCATTGGACCTAGAGTGAATATTGTCAGAATTGTCTACAGCATAATTGGAAGGATAAGCATCGGGAGTCGGCTTAGAAAGTTGCTATAATTCCTGTTTGGGAAGGGGGAGCTTCATGTCTGACTGATCGGACGAATGGTTGTTAGTTTCTACGTGTTTCTGTCATCATCGGCAGTATATGAAAGTGTAAGAGCGAGGTGTTTCTTGATAAGAGGTTATGTATCGGTATTGGGTTGCTCTGAGCAACGATTGTGATTAGGAGTTATCGCCACGAGTGCTTGAGTTATGTAGTGTATCATGGTATTTCATCTTGGGTTACGGATATGACTTTTTACAGTATGCCCAGACTTATTCAGTTTATTGTTGTGGGATTTTGATCTTGTAAATTGATTCAAAAGTGAAAATGTAGTTCTAAGGTTTATGGGTCAAGATTGGATTTCGAAATTTCAATTGTGTTGTGCTATTAGACCTATATGGGGTAGAGTGACGTGGTATCACCTCCGAATATGTGCAAGGTAGGTTACATAACAATTTTGGTGGTGTTTAGAACAACTCTAGGCACGTTCGAGGACGAACGTATGTTTAAGTGGGGGAGAATGTAACGACCCGGTTGGTCGTTATGTAGAACTTGCATTTTTATTGCTATTCTTGACTTGTCATAGGTTGGTTATACTGTTATTGATATGCTAGAGTTGGTAGGCTTGAAATCGAAATGGTTGTAGTGAGAGTTTAAGCACTTAGTCCTTAAAAAAAAGCTTTAGAATGGGAAAGTCAACTAAGGGTTGATTTATGGGTAAACGACCTCGGAATGCGGATTTTATGGCTCGGATAGCTTCGTTAGGTGATTTGGGAGTTAGCAGTATGTTCAGAATATTTTTGTGATGTCCGGTTTAGAATTAGGCTTGAATTGGCGAAAGTTAGTTTTTGGTGATTTCCGGTAGGCAGTGGAAAATAGGCTATCAGGGTGGGAATGGAATTCCGGAAGTTGGAACAGGTTCGTAATGTCATTTTGAATATGTCTGCAAAATTCAGGTCAATCGGAGTTGTTTTGGATAGTTTCGGCATCATTGGTGGATTTTAGAAATTTCAAAGTTCTTAGGCTTGAATCCAATGTAAATTTGGTGTTTCGATGTTAGTTTTGGTGTTTTGAGAGTGCAACTAAGTTTGAATAATCAATTATGATGTGTTGGTAACTTTGGCTGGGGTCCCGAGGGGCTCGGGATTGATTTCGGATGGTTAACGGAAATTTGGAGTTGAAAAAAATGCAGCAAACAGCTGCTGAAGTTTTCCCACAGTGATTTCCGCATACTGTGAAAGTTTGACCGCAGGTGCGGGCCCGCAGGAGCGAGAAGGGCACCGTAGGTGCGGAAGATTGGCTGGGTGAGAAGTTACCGCAGGTGCGAGTAAGTTGCCGCACCTGCGAGGCTGCAGGTGTGGGAGGTCGATCGCAAGTGCGAAGTTGGGCCATTTAATAAAAAGTCGCATGTGCGTTTGTTTTGACCGTAGGTGCGAGATAGGGGCCGCAGGTGCGGAATACCTGGACAAAAGGTATAAATTGAAACCCTTCGCGACTTAAACCCTTTTTACACCATTCTTGTACGGACAAAGAGCTTTGGGGGCGATTTTTGAAGAGAGGAATCATTGTTCTTCATAGAGGTAAGTGTTTTTTACCTTAAAACTCATTTATGGATGATTATAGAGCATAATATCAGTGTTAAATTCACAAAAATCAGTAGAAAAAGGTGCGTTTAGGGCTTGAGATTTTGAGACCTTTAGGGATTGATTTGAGGGGTCAAACGAACTCCGATTTTAGTGTTCTTTATATGTACGGATTCGTGAGATGATAAAGAACAGTTTAGTATAAAAATTTCTGAGTTTCGGAACGCGGGCCCAGGGGTCAGGGTTTGACCAAATTTGGGTTTTGAGCTAAAATTGGTACTTTTCAGTTGGAATTCATTCCTTAAGCATAATTTATAATAAAAATCTGAACTTGGTAGATTTGGATCACTCAGAGGCCGGATTTAGAGGAAAAGGCACTGCGGAATAGTATTTTAGCCGGTTTTGAGGTAAGTAACGTTTCCAAACTTTGTTCTGAGGGTTCGAAACCCCGAGCTAAATGATTTATGACTATTGTTGAGGTGACGCACATGCCAAGTGATGGGCGTGAGGGAGTGCATCGGGTATTTGTGGCCTGGCTTATCCCATGGCTCCGCTTAGTGATTATTCCATGATGATATCTGTGCATCTATTAATGTGGTAATTGTGAACATGTTAAAAATCATGTTAAGTATAAATGCTAGGCTTCACACCGGAAATGCTGAGACCCGAGTGGTCGTATATTGCTGCTTCATGTTGTGATTATTTGATTTCATGTACTCAGTCTTGTTATACATATCATTTCATATCCCAGTCTCAGTATTGTTAATTACATGCATACTTATCATTGTTTCGGGCTGATGGAAGCAATTGTGTTCCATGTGAGTGAGACTGAAGAGTAATGACTGAGTAAGGCCGAGAACCTGTTATTGAGATAGTTAATAGAATGGACTGCACACTGCAGTGATATTTAAATCATGCCTTCGTTGGCTTGATATGGTGCTTGGGCCACTAGGGCCCCTCTGGAGTCTTTACACCCCCAGTGAGTGCAGTGATATTGAGGGATGGATCTTCCCTGGGCATGTATCTTGTCCGAAGCTGGGGTTATGAGAGGGATGGATCTTCCCTGGGCATGGATCTTTTCCGAAGCTGAGGTTATGAGAGGGATGGATCTTCCCTGGGAATGGATCTTGTCCGAAGCTGATGTTGTGAGAGAGATGGATCTTCCCCATGTTAAGATCTCAAATACCAGTTAATTAAATTAAATCACGTGAAAATTTAATTTAATCAACTAATTAAATCTCTTATAATTCTGCTTAAACCATTTCATGTGACAGATACAAAATCCACCGGCCGGATTTTCACATGAAAACTTATAAGCTTACATAAAGGGGTATCATCAAACTCAAAATCGAGTCATAGATTCTATCAACTAATTATTATTTCACAAATATTATTCGTCATTTTCCAATTATTACGCATACACTAACTCTGAATAGAGTCGTACCTTTTGATAAATCAAAATAATAAATAAATTACATTGATCATAATAATTATGTCAAAATTAGGAGTATAAGCTCATTTAGTGAAGTATATATATATATATATATATATATATATATATATATATATATTCAGTACAAAAATATCTTTTCTCTGCTTGATCCGTTTAATATAAACTAAGTATACTAGCACAAGAAGTCGGAGTAAAATCACTCCCATAATCAAGACAAATTATATTATAATCTTGTGCTACAGTCATCAAGATATTTTGTCCAATAATATCTTCGATTGTGAACATAGTTTATTAATTATGAGAACCGAAAATTTAATCTTCTGTGCATGAGCTAAGACTCCATACACTAAATTGTCTACTACATAACTAAAAGGACACACATGTAACAAATGATCTATTAAATAGTACTTTATTGAATTGAATAAGTAAATAAACAATTATTTCATAAAGAATAAAACAAAATACTATGTCTAAACCGCATGGTTAATAGTATATCCCAACAATCTCCCACTTAGACTCATAACCATGTGTCTACTACTCTAATACCCATTCCTTCTACATGCTTGTCAAAAATCTTCTGTGTCAAACTCTTTGTAAACGGGTCTGCCAAATTGTCCTCTGATGCAATCTTCAACACTCTTGCATCACCTCTCTGAGTTATGTCCCGAATTAAGTGATGTTCACGCTCAATATGTTTACTTCTTTTATGGCTTCTTGGTTCCTTCGAGTTTGCAACTGCACCATTATTGTCACAATAAAGTACAATCGATGCTTGAATTGAAGGAACTTCATTAAGCTCTTTTAGAAAGTTCCTGAGCCAAACATCCTCTTTAGCTATCTCAGATGCAGCCACATATTCGGATTCCATGGTGGAATCAATAACACATGATTTCTTGATGCTCCTCCAACTTATGGCTCCACCTTCTAGGGTAAAAACATATCCTGAGGTAGATTTTCTAGAACCTCTATTTGACTGGAAATCTGAATCAATATAGCTAATTTATCAACAATCTGATGTTTCTCAACAATCTGATGTTGCTCAACATTACTCCCACTACTTTGGGGTAGTGAGATGTCAGGAAATTGCTCTTGTGCATTCTGCTGCCTATTGACATTTCTCCCACTACGATAATGCAGTGGTATGTCAATACTGGCTTCCGGGATACGTTCTAGAGATGAGTCTTTAGTTACTCTATTAATTAATTCCTGTAAAACTAGTTTACTTCTAGGAATATGGTTCATAAAATAGTCCTCTCTAAAAATCTGGCATTTGTCGTAACAATTACCTTATTTTCTTTGGGAAAATAAAACAAACCACCTTTAGTGCCTTTTGGATATCCAATAAAAATGCATACTTCTGTCCTTGATTCCAATTTATGCGCTTTCCCTTTCAGCACTTGTGTTGGACAACCCCAAACCCGAATGTGCCGTAAACTTGGCTTGCGCCTAATCCAAAATTTTACTGGATTTGAATGTACTGACTTTGAAAGAACCAAATTTAGAATGTAATTTGTTGTTTCTAAAGCATATCCCCAAAAGGAAGAAGGAGAATCAGAATAACTTAACATTGATCTAACCATTTCCACAAGTGTCCTATTTCTTCTTTCTGCCATACCATTTTATTGTGGTGTTCCTGGAGCAGATAATTGAGATGTAATTCCACAATATGATAAGTATTTAATGAATTTCGCAGAAAGGTATTCACCACCACGACCAGATCACAATGTTTTGATATATTTATCATGTCGTTTCTCTGTTTTCGTCTTAAATTCTTTGAATTTCTCAAAGCATTCAGACTTACGTCGCAACAGAAAAATGTATCCATATTTTGAGTAATCATCTGTGAAAGTCACAAAATACTCAAAATCACCCCTTGCTTGTATATTCATAGGGCCACACAAATCAGGGTGAATTAATTCTAGCTTATCGTTGGCTCTATTTCCTTTTGAGGAAAAATGTCTCTTGGTCATTTTACCTTCTAAATAGGATTCACATGTTGGAAGTGACTCCACTTTCAATGAACTCAAAGGTCCGTCAGAGACCGATCTCGAAATTCTATTTAGATTTATATGACCTAGACGTAAGTGCCACAAATAAGTTTGACTCAATTCATAAATACGTTTTCTTTTATGTGGCAGATTAATGTTATTTAATTCTTTTGGTTGTTGTAGCACATGAGGAGATATATCAAGAATAAGAAGGTCATGTACTCTAGCAGCAATGTAGATAAAACGTTATTAAACTTAATAACAGCAGACCTATTAGCAAAATAAACATTATGACCAACATCCATTATTTTCGAAACCGAAATCAAATTCCTTCTAATAGAAGGTACATAGAAACATCTTTCAAAACTAAAACTCTATCACTACTAAACGAAATTCTAATATCTCCTAATGCTAAAGCTGGTGCTGGCTCGCTATTGGCTTGAAAAATGCAAACTTCATTCTCACTTAGCCGTCGCATTTCCTGAAACCCTTGCAAAGTAGTGAAGATATGATTAGTGGCTCCCGAATCTACACACCAAAATATGGTAGAAACAACCGCTAAACAAGTTTTAATGAAATTTTAATTTGAATTACCTTGCTTATTCAACTTTTCCAGATAGGCAAGGCATTGCTTTTTGTGATTCCCAGGTTGCTTGCAATGATAGTACTTTCCTTTGGGATTTTTCACACCAGCCGCACCTCCAGGTGCCAAAACCTTTTGAGCCTTCTTTTTTTTTCTTACCGCCTTTCAACTTAGAAACCGAAGCTTCTCAACCTTGAGTGCCACAATTGGAGGTTGTTGTTTGATAATAGATTCTTCCACTTGAAGCTCATTCAACAATTTCGCTAGTGACAAATCCATAGACTGATGCTGATGTTGCAAAACATTCGCCATAGATGCAAGAATGTAACATCGCGCCATCTCATCAGCCTTAACCTGTTTGTCATAGGCCTTAACCTGATCATCAGTATCATTTTTAGGTTTTTCTGGGTACTCCTCAGTGATTATAAATTTATAACCTTCAGCATTTAGGATAATATCAAGGTTCCTTTTTCAGTCAACATAATTCGGTCTTCTAACTTGTTTTGGTTCAGAATTGAGGTTAGTGGGTTGAATGAAGACATGGTTAATCTGAGAGATATTCACATTAAATATATCATTAGTTATGTATTTAGAATAATTAAATTTAAGACAACACATTACACATATAACCATGCTGATTGAACAATTAGATTCGTTAGGAAAACTTACCTATTCATGCAAAATATATGAGTGATGTAAGATATTTACCCCATAAATTTAAACAGGACCAACTCAGATGGAGAGTAAACTGTTAATTTAAGATAGGTAAATAGCACTTTTATAAACTCTAGTTTCATTGAATCAACATGTAACTCAGTTGGAGAGTTAATACAAGTAATCAAATAACTAGAGGCAAAACTACAGTAATCATCTATAATAAACTTATCCGATGTGGAAGAAGACCTAAGTCAACATATAAATTCAATATATTACTAGAAAACATGATTGGAAACCATGGAAATTGAACCCTACCATCACTGATTTCTTTTAAAAAAACTCTTTTATTAATTTTTTTTCCAGAAAATAGAAAAATGGGTAAAAACTCATCTAAACAATCCCGAATGCCCAAACAATGACATACATCATGAGAAAAGCTCATGTGTATTGCTTATTAGGCCGTTTCCGATGGACCTACCAAATTTGAGGTCAATCAGAGTTCGACAGAATTTCAGAATTTCAAATTCATGACCTATTTGAAGAATTATATTTTTGGCGTTTTTAAGGGGTTTTGTAACGACCCGGTCGGTCGTTACGTAGAACCTGCATTATAATTTATATTCTTGACTTGTCATAGGTTGGTTATACTGTTATTGATGTGTTAGAGTTGGTAGGCTTGAAATCGGAATGGTTGTAGTGAGAGATTAGCCCCCTTAGTCCTTTAAAAATAGTCTTAAAATTGGAAAAAGTCAACTGAGAGTTTACTTATTGGGAAACGACCTCGCAATACGGATTTTATGGATCGGATAACTTCGGTAGGTGATTTGGGACTTAGGAGTGTGTTCAGAATATTTTTGTGATGTCCAAGTGAAGAATTAGGCTTGAATTGGCGAAAGTTAGTTTTTGGTGATTTTCGGTCGGCAGTGGAAAATAGGCTATCGGGGTCGGAATGGAATTCCGGAAGTTGGAACATGCTCGTAATTTCATTTTGGATATGTCTGCAAAATATCAGGTCAATCGGAGTTGTTTTGGATAGTTTCGGCATCGTTGGAGGATTTTAGAAATTTCAAAGTTCTTAGGCTTGAATTTGATGTGATTTTAGTGTTTTGATGTTATTTTTAGTGTTTCGGGAGTGCAACTAAGTTTGAATGATCATATATGAGGTGTTGGTATGTTTGGTTGGGAGGGCTCGGGATTTATTTAAGGTGATTAACGGAAGTTTTAAAGTTGGTAAAATGCAGCTTCAGCTGATGGTGCTGGTGTGACCGCAAGTGCGTGCCCGCAGGAGCGAGAAAAGCTCCGCAGATGCGGAATTTGAGAGGCCCAGTAGAGGATCTCAGGTGTGGGAGGAGGATCGCACCTGCGATGTCGCAAGTGCTGAGATAGGCATATTAGTGAAAAGTCGCAGGTGCGGTTGTTTTGACCGCAAATGCAGTCCCGCAGGTGCGGAACCCCTGGGCAGAAACTATAAATTAAAACCCTCCGCGACCATTAGACCTTTTAACACCATCTTTGAACGGGAAGAAGCTCTTGAGGCAATTTTTTTCACGACCCAAATTCCCAACCTTAGGGATCGTGATGGCGCCTAACACCACACTTACTAGGTAAGCCAATATTAGAATTTAAGTAGCTAACTTCCTTTTATTATCTTCTTAAACATCAATAAATAAATCTAACGTAAACTTAATTTAAATTATTTCCAATGAT
>ML390911.1:132128-142455 GCA_005239525.1 Nicotiana knightiana
AAATTCTACACGAACAAGAAAAATATGACAATAAATATAAAGCAAGAAGGAAATCTAAACAAATAATTAAGTACTGCAACAACAATGAAATAACTCAGCCGCCTTTTCTAGGCCTCAGCTATAACCAACTCTCAAATAATTTTCAAGGTTCCAAACTTTAACTTTAGATAAAAGTAGTGCTAAAATATAAAAAATAGTAATATAAAATAGTAAGTTTTCAAATCTTTGTTTTTCTTTCAAAATCAGTAAAAATATAAATGTCCTCCCTTATCGCTCCTTGTTGCAGCGTGCAACCCGTTCTCACCTGTCCACCCTTATTGCTCCTCCCTATAAATATATCACCTTTATTACTCCTGTTACAGCGTGCAACCCGATCCCACCTGTCCACCCTTATCACTCTTTGTTGCAGCGTGCAACCCGCTCCCACCAATCAATCACATCTCTTTATTTATAAAAAGGATTTTACAATTTAAGCCAAAGACTTTCACAATATTTATGTCTCAACAATTGAAAACGAAACAAGTTTCACTTTAAATAATAGAAAGAGCAGAATATGAAATAATGACAATAAAACAATGAGTGTTCCAGCCTTTAATTTATAAACAATAAAAATATAAATGTCCTCCCTTATCGCTCCTTGTTGCGGCGTGCAACCCGATCCCACCTGTCCACCCTTATTGCTCCTCCCAATATATATCACCCTTATTGCTCCTGTTGCGGCGTGCAACCCGATCCCACCTATCCACCCTTATCACTCCTTGTTGCGGCGTGCAACCCGCTCCCACCGGACATATCATATCAATTTATTTATGAGACTTTCACAATTCAGGCTAAGCCTTTCACAATACTTTTATTTCCACAATTTCAAACAGAAAACCGTATAGCTCGTAAGCTTTAACCAATATCATTTCACAATAAAACCAACCAGAATATATGTAAACACCGTAACGCTGTCAACCCAGCTCAGTCTTTATGTACCATGATAAAAATCAAAAGAACAACCAACACTTTTAATACACTTGCCACAACAATTGACAACAATCAATTGAAACCCAACAACCACGTAAACCTCAACAATCATAAAACAGTTAAACTGCATTCCTCATCACTTCCTCAATATTATCAACAATGGAACCAATAGGAACATATACATATATATAATTTGTAAAAACAATGCCAAACCGCTCAACCGTTTTGTACCACAAGGAATCCAGCTAAAACAACTAATACTCTTTTCAAAATAACCACAGCAATATCTAACAATAAAATAACAAGACCAATTAGTCATAGAAACAATAATTAACATAGAACAATTAAGATAAGAATTAATTAAGTTGGGAACGGGAAATGTATCATGCTTAACAAGCAAATTGGGTGGTGCATAGATACTCGTCACCTCACCTATACATCACGCCCATGCATTTCACATAGCAAACAAGTGGGGATTCCTATTCCCTCAAGTCAAAGTTAGACCAAACACTTAACTCAATTTCGCAGGCCACTCACTACTCAATTATTGCTTTTCCTTTTGAATTCACTTCTAACTTGCTCGAATCTAATCACAATTAAATTAATATCATTAACTAATTCTAAAGGAACTAACTTTATTGAAAAATATAATTTTTCCTAAGTTTTCTAAGAAAAAGTGAAAACCCGACCCCATGCCCGCTTGGTCTAAACTCGGGGTTCGGACCAAATTACGATTACCCATTCACCCACGAACCCAAATATACAATTAATTTCGAAATCCGGCCTCAATTCGAGGTAAATATTTGATTTTTATAAAATTCCCTAAAACCCTCAATTTTACCATGAAAATTCTTAGTTTTTGATTTAAAAGTGATGAAAAACAATGGGTAATTGAAAGAGTAAAGTTTATAATTGATTATCTATGACTTGGGGATAATATTTGGTGAAGAAATTCATTCCTAGGGCTGTGGGGTTCGAAAATTTGAAGAAGAAGAAGTCTGCCCGTTTTATATATATTTTTTTGCCAGCTATTCTGCCTCGTTTTTCATTCCAAACAATCCCGAAACTCGATTTTTATGTATCTAATGGATTCCTTGTGAAATTCTAGTCAAGTTAGGCTTTTGAATCACTCAATTTGGCCTTATAATGAAGGAGATATGTATGTTTTAATATTTGCAATTTGTGCAGATTTTTAATACGCCGTCAGGGGTAATTTCGTAATTAACCTGAAAAATCTGGCAACCTTAGTAAAATGCCCATAAAACCCTCATACGATGTCCAAATTCGATGATTTTTTAACTACTGGTCCGTAATTACGATACAGATATAATATTTTATTCAAAACAGAAATCGGAGCTCATTTGTTCAATATTATATCATTTATGCTTGGAAAAACGACGTCGAAGCATAAGAAAGAACGAGCGCAACACAACCCAAACCTATTTGAAACTCACCCGAGCCTTCGGCGCTCTAAATCAAACATGCACACAAGTCTAAAAATATCATACGGACTTGCTCGTGCGATCAAATCATGAAAATAACATGTAAAACAACGAATTAAACCTCAAAACTCATTATTTTCCTGAAGAACACTTATAGTTCATAACTTTTCAAGCGGATGTCCGAATCACATCAAACGAACTCCGTTTTTTCCAAATTTCACAGGAAAGGCCTAGATATCATAACAAATATGTATCGGGCTCCGGAACCAAAATACGGGCCCGATACCAATGATTTTAAACATTAATTCTTTTTTTTATTTCATAAATATTTCAACAAAACAATTTCTTTCAAAAATTGATTTCTAAGGCCTGGGACCTCGGAATTTATTTCCGAGCATACGCCCGGGTCCCATATTTTACTGCGGACCTCCCGGGATCATCGAAACACGGATCCAGGTTCGTTTACCCAAAATGTTGATCAAAGTCAACTTTTATCCAATTTAAATTTTAGAAATCACTATTTTTCATATTTTCACATAAAAGCTTTCCGGTTTCACGCCCGGACTGCGCACGTAAATCGAAATATTTAAAATTAGTCTTTTTAGGACTATTAAGCCTAGAACGGAGTCTAAATTCATAAAATGACTCCTTGGGTCATCACAATTTTTGAAGAGGGAAATCAGTGTTCTTCATAGAGGTAAGTGTTTTGATCATTAAAACTCGTTTATGGGTGATTATAGAATACAATCTCAACAATTAATTCATGAAAAATCAGTAGAAAGAGGAGGTTTAGGGCTTGAGATTATGAGACCTTTAGGAATCGATTTGAGGGGTCAAACGAACTCCGATTTTAGTGTTATTTATATGTACGGACTCGTGAGATGATGAAGAACAGTTTTGTATAAAAATTTCTGAGTTTCGGGATCTGGGCCTGGGGGGTCGGGTTTTGACTAATTTCGGGTTTTGAGCTAAATTTGGTACGTTTCAATTGGAATTCGTTCGTTAAGCATAATTTGATGATAAAAATCTGAACTTGGTAGATTTTGAGCACTCAGAGGCCGGATTTAGAGGCAAAGGCACCGTGGAATAGTATTTTAGCCGGTTTTGAGGTAAGTAACGTTTCCAAACTTGGTTCTGAGGGTTCGAAACCCCGAGCTAAATGATTAATGACTATTGTTGAGGTGACGCACATGCCAAGTGACGGGCGTGAGGGCGTGCACCGGGTATTTGTGGCCTAGCTTATCCCATGGCCACGCTTAGTGATTATTCCATGATGATATTTGCGCATCTATTAATGTGGTAACTGTGAACATGTTAGAAATCATGTTAAGTATAGATGCTAGGCTTCACGCCGAAAATGCTTAGACCCGAGTGGTCGTATATTGCTGTCTCATGTTGTGATTATTTGATGTCATATACTCAGTCCTGTTATAGCATATCATTTCATATCTCAGTCTCAGTATTGTTAATTACATGCATATTTATCATTGTTTCGGGCTGATGGAGGCATTTGTGATCCATGTGAGTGAGACTGAAGAGTAATGACTGAGTAAGGCCGAGCCTGTTATCGAGACAGTTATGAGAATGGACTGCACACTGCAGTGATATTTAAATCATGCCTTCGTTGGCTTGGTATGGCGCTTGGGCCACTAGGGCCCCTCCGGAGTCTTTACACCCCTATTGAGCGCAGTGATGAGGGATGGATCTTCCTTGGGCATGGATCTTGTCCGAATTGATGTGAGGGATGGATCTTCCCTGGACATGGATCTTGTCCGAAGTGGATGTTATGTGAGGGATGGATCGTCCCTGGGCATGGATCTTGTCCGAGTATTGTATTCCGGAGATAGACTTTCTCCTTGGGGATGGATTGGCCTTTTTCCTCTGTACGGAGTGACTACGGTCACCGATGTTTATGCATATTCCGGGATGGAACTTCCCTGGGCCTGAGAGACATATATAGTACTGAGTGGATTTTTGTGGGAGAGATGTGAGCACTATGTGCATATCCACACTGGTTTCATACATATATTTTATGATGACATGTAGAGTATACTGGCATACTTGGCATATTTACTCATCCTGATAAACTGTTAGCATGTCTAATTTCTGTATATTGTTTATTGTAAAATTTTGAGGTTTTGTCCTTTACTACCTCTCAGCCCTTAGTTTGAGTTCGTTACTTCTGAGTTGGTGTACTCACGTTACCCCCTGCACTTCGTGTGCAGATTCAGATACACCAGAACCCAACAGTGGATATTGAGCAGCGAGCAGAGTTTTCATTGGAGTTGTCGAGGTAGCAGCTGGCGATCGCGACCTCACCTTCTCTTCCTTATTCCACATGTTGCACCTATTTTGAGACTATGTTGTCTATTTCTTCATTCTTTATTTTTTTTATAGCAGCTCATGACTGAGTGACACCGGATCCGGGGTTAGAGGTTTAAATTTAGTTCTCAAATATTGTTTTTAAACTTCAGATTCTTAGTATTATCAATAAATTTGTTTAAAATTGTATTTTTACTGGAAACTGAATTTAACTTAGTTAAAAAGGGCGGCTTGCCTGGTTCCACGACAGGCGCCATCACGACTCCAAAATTGGGTCGTGGCAGTTTTAATTATTTTGACTGGCTCAAATCACATAATATATTGATGTATGTTAAAACATGATTTCAGAACTCAAAATAAAATTTTAATATTAAAAAAATTATGTTCAAACAAAATTGTAAAAAACAGAATGCTTTTCACCGTTCAAAACACCACTGTTCATAATTTCGTATATTAATCCATAATTTCAGAACTAATAGCATTCAAAACAGACACATTTTTATTAATATAACACTGTGATTATGGACAAAAAATGCAACTAAAACAGACTAATAGTATTAACCACTGTATATATATATATATATATATATATATATATATATATATATAAATCCATAATTACAGAATTAAAAGTACTCTAAAAACAGTCACATTTTTATTAAAACCAACACTGCTATTCGTCAAAAACGTAATTAAACATATTGTCATTAAATATAACACCAGTGTTTATGCATATGTATATTAATTCATAATTTCATAATAAAATACTAATAAATACAATCACGTTTTTGACATAGAATAAAATACAAAACATGTATCATTAAACAACATGTTTTAATATTACTCTATTCATGTTGTATTATATTATCTAGTTAGACATAAGACGGCGTCTGATACCAATTGTTAGAACATGCGCAGCGTAAGCAAGCATACAATCCGGGCATCAAATACATGTAAACTAGAAAATGCTATAATTACTAGATTAGAAGAACTAACCTCTTGAAATCGTTGCACAAATCCTCCACACAGAAAGAATCCAGAGCTGCAATCTTCTACTATATGCCTAGTAAAACCTTGGACTAGTTTGCTGTGAGTTGACAAGAACAATACAACTCTAAAAAAAGTGAGTTATTGAGTGAATATTGTCTTCCTTAAGTAAACACGTTTTTAGTCATAATTAGGGCTCCAAAAACGTGTAGGATTTACTTGCACAAGTAGAATCCTACTCTAACTCTACTATATGACTTTTCTCTCACGCCATTTTTTACCCAAGTCAGTCCAGGTTTTTACCAGGTATAGCAGGGACCACATAAATAATAAGAGGCTACTAAGTATAGTATTAATTCAAAATTTTGCATGAATTAATTCTTACTATAATTAATTGCAGTTTATTCCGCTAAAAAACTGCAATTGAACTCCTCAATATGAATTTCGAAAATTCACTAACACTTATTTTAACTCCCCATGTTAAGATCTCAAATACCAGTTAATTAAATTAAATCATTGAAAATTTAATTTAATAAACTAATTAAATCTTTTATAATTCCACTTAAACCATTTCATGTGACTGATACAAAATCCACCGGCCGAATTTTCACATGAAAACTTATAAGCTTACATAAAGGGGTATCATCAAACTCAAAATCGAGTCATAGATTCTATCAACTAATTATTATTTCACAAATATTATTCGTCATTGTCCAATCTATTAAGCATACACTAACTCTGAATAGAGTCGCACCTTTTGATAAATCAAAATAATAAACAAATTATATTGATCATAATAATTATATCAAGATGAGGAGTATAATCTCATTTAATAAATTAGAGAAAATGTTTTATATATATATTCAGTACAAAAATATCTTTTCTCCACTTGATCTGTTCAATATACACTAAGTAGCACAAGAAATCAAAGTAAAACCACTCCCATAATCAAGACAAATTATTCTATAATCTTGTGCTACAATCATCAAGATATTTTGTCCAATAATATCTTTGATTGTGAACATAGTTTATTAATTATGAGAACCGACAGTTTAATCTTCTGTGCATGAGCTAAGACTCCATACACTAAATTGTCTACTACATAACTAAAAGGACACACATGTAACAAATGATCTATTTAAAATAGTACTTTATTGAATTGAATAAATTAAATAAATAATTGTTCCATAAAAAATAAAATAAAATACTATATCTAAACCGCATGATTAATAGTATATCCCAACAGATTCATCATGAATTAACAATAGTAAATTTCAACAAATACTATGACTATCTTTGCAACTTCGTCTGTGTTAGCATATTCATATTGTCGATCTCAAGTTCAGATAAAGTAGGAGAGCTACGATAGGTTGACAGTAAATTGTATAAACCTAGTGATTTTATGATGAATCCTAATAGAATATACTCCATACAATAACATGAAATTCTCTCTCTTAGCTCTTCACATAGGAGATATAAAAAAAAAACCAAATGATAAATAGACTTTCCATTACATGAAAACTAAATACAAGAAACTCAAGTTCTAATGTCACATACACCACTTCGTGTACAAAATACAATAACAAACATAGAATTTCAAACTACAACCATCAAATTACACAACCATAGCATAAACAAGGGAAACAAAAAGTTACCACAAACTATAAATATATGAAAAAGTGAAAGAAAAATATGGAAACTTTCAAGGGCAAATAAAGCCAGATGGAACCTTTTTCTCATACACTACTAAAAATTCGGGGAAAAACGACCACAAAAAGCGACCAAAGTTGATCCCTAAACAGTGAAAAGCGACCAAAATGCGTCCAAACACGCTTGGTCGCTATTTTGTCGGTACCTTTACCATAGAGACCAAAGTTGGTCGCTAATTGGCGACCAACTTTGGTCTCTATGTTAAATTGACCAAATATTCCGGGTATCAAAAAAATAGACCAACTTTGGTCGCTATATTATTTTAATAATATAAATTTAGCGACCAAAGTTGGTCTCTATATTTAAATTACAATATTTATTTATTTATTATTATACAAAATATAGCGACCAACTTTGATCTGTAAATAAAATATAATATTTTAAAATCTGAAAAATAGCGACCAAAGTTGGTCGCTATTTTATTAATTTATTTAATTTGTTTTAAATAAAAGCGACCACAATTGGTCGCTAAATTCCAGGAAAAATATTTTTTTTAATAACATAGCGACCAACTTTGGTCGATTTTCTTGGTTTTATTTTGACAGAAACTGCCTATTTTGGCAGCCACACCACCTGCCAGCATACCAAATCCTATTACAACAACAACAACAACAATACTAACACAACAACAATACGAACTAACAACACAACAACAACAACATTAAAACCAATATTAAAACCAACATTAAAACCAACAACGTATAAAGTTCAATAGAACTAACACATTTAACTAACAAAACTAAGTTAACACTTATTACAAGCCCATTTCAAAGCGGACCAAAGTTCTATTGTCTAGTTCAAAGTATATAAAAGTACTCAATGACTGTTTCATTCTATATCATTATCATCACCGTCAGATGAATCTTCATTATCAAGACGGTAATGAGAAGGGTCATTTCGTGGTGGACGAGAAGAACGATCATGGGGAGGACGGGAGGAACTAACACGGGGAAGACGGAAGGAACGCTCACGTTCAAGTAGAGCCTCTGGCGATGGATCGCGAGACCGGGGAATCGGAAAAGCTCCAGAAGCTAGGAGAGATTTAAGCTGAGCTTGCATACCTTCGTACTGAGCTTGCATGCCTTGGTACTGAGCTTGCATGCTAACGTACTGAGCATCTCTAAGCCTTTCTCGTTCCTTGGATGCTTCTAGCTCGCTTGTGAGCTTTGTCACAGTCTCCCGCATAGTGGAGAGGCTCTCCCCATCAAGTTGCTCGGCTTGCGAGGAAGTTCCTATTCCTTGCATTCCATAGTGATAGCGGTGGAACTTCTTATTAGGAAGTCCGTATACCTTCCCATATTTTGCACCGCCATCCACCTGTATCCATATTCTTTCTGCATCCTCCTCCGAAATATGAATTGGCTCGCCCGACTCATTAGGTGGCTGACTGCGTATGAATTCCTCCATGTCAACTCTGAAGCGATCCTATAAGAAATTTTTTATTTAATTAGTATTTGAAAGATTATATTAGAGTATATCAGAATACTTAATGAAAAGAGAAAACTTACATGTACAGTCGATGATCGGTCGTCGACCCACCTTTCTGGATCAGTCTCTTTCTTTTTCTTGACAATATGAGTCTCCTTGAATAACTCATCTTGCTTCATTGGACGACCCAACTTCTTTTCCTGAAAATTCATAAATTATAGTTAATAAACAGAATAGACATACTTTAAAAATTAAAATAAATGAACTTCAGCTCAAGTTTTATCTTTGTAACTGGGGAACTTCAGCATACGGGGCTGAAGTTCCCTAGTTATAAAGACAAAAACTTCAGCATACGAGGCTGAAGTTCCCCAATTACACTGGGGGACTTCAGCTCTAGAGCTGAAGTTTTGTCTTTGTAATTGGGAAACTTCAGCATACGGGGTTGAAATTCCCCAGTTATAAAGACAAAACTTCAGCATAATGGGGCTGGAGTTCCCCAGTTTATAAAGACAAAACTTCAGCTTGTAATTGTCTTTATAACTTAGGAACTTCAGCTCTAAAGCTGAAGTTTGTAACTAGGAAACTTCAGCTCTAGTTATAAAGACAAAAACTTCAGCATACGGGGCTAAAGTTCTCCAGTTATAAAAACAAAAACTTCAGCATACGGGGCTAAAGTTCTCCAGTTATAAAAACAAAAACTTCAGCATACGGGGCTGAAGTTTCCTAGTTACACTGGGGGACTTCAGCTCTAGGGCTAAAGTTTTGTCTTTGTAACTGGGGAACTTCAGCATACGGGGCTGAAGTTCCCGAGTTATAAAGATAAAACTTCAGCATAATGGGACTGAAGTTTCCCAGTTTACAAAGACAAAGTTCTCTAGAGCTGAAGTTTTGTCTTTGTAATTGTCTTTATAACTTGGAAACTTCAGCTCTAGAGATGAAGTTTTGTCTTTGTAACTGGGGAACTTCAGCATACGGGGCTGAAGTTCCTCCAGTTACACTGTATGCTGAAGTTCCCCAGTTATAAAGACAAAAACTTCAGCATACGGGGCTGAAGTTCCCCAGTTACACTGGGGGACTTCAGCTATAGAGCTGAAGTTTTGACTTTGTAACTGGGGAACTTCAGCATACGGGGCTGAAGTTCCTCCAGTTACACTGTATGCTGAAGTTCTCCAATTATAAAGACAAAAACTTCAGCATACGGGGCTGAAGTTCCCCAGTTACACTGGGGGACTTCAGCTATAGAGCTGAAGTTTTGACTTTGTAACTGGGGAACTTCAGCATACGGGGCTGAAGTTCCCCAGTTATAAAGACAAAACTTCAGCATAATGGGGCTAAAGTTCCCCAGTTTACAAAGACAAAACTTCAGCTCTAGAGAATTTCAGTGTGTGTGTGTGTGTGTCTATATATATTTGTATATATATATATATATATATATATATATATATATATATATATATATATATATATAT
>ML390916.1:0-16011 GCA_005239525.1 Nicotiana knightiana
CAACTACGTTCTTGTTGTAGTTGATTGAAGGGCCCTCAATTACCTGTGCCTATTTATTATGTAACTACTCGAGAGAGAGTGCATATATAGGTAATTGTTTGAACAACACCACTCCCAGAGTATAGACGAAAGTCATAACCGAGGGTTTAGAGGTTGGATTAGAGATAGCGATACTTCGGGTGCAATCTATGTGAACTGTAATGCAATCTAGCTAGCGTAACTTGAGAGAGTGCGTCTAGTAAATTATCATAATTACTTGAGAAAGACTTATGGTAGATAGAGAGTTCATGATTGATAGAGACGATTAAGCAAGCTATACGAATATCCGAGAAGTAAGTTCACCAGCGGGGGAAACTATAACCTTAGATTTTATTACAATTGTTTATACCTTAGTATAATTAATCTTTGCTTTTAATCGTTAGTATTACTAATTTAAACAACATCAGGTGACAGCTGATTACTAATTTAAACAGTCTGCTTGATACGTCAATTCCTTGAGGGATCGACTCTGGGCATAATACCCCAGGATTATATTTGCAACGTCCGCTTAGTCTTCTACAAGACATAGTTGAGCGTGATCAGACAGCCTTACTCAAGAGTGAGCAATCTCACCGTCCACCACCCACGTAAGCTGGTGAAAGCAGCTAGACTGACAAACTGGTCCTCCCAAACCTCTTTCTTCTTCGACTTATCAAGGCCGACAACTGTGGTGTCTCCCCCTCGGCCATCATCCGGAATATCATCAACAGTAGTTGCCTCAAGGACAGGTGTAGAGGAGGTCTCTGAAGCCTGACTGGCAGTCTTCGAACCCTCGGAGGTGCTATATGAGGAGGAAGGTTCGTCGTGGAGTTGATACCTTCCCGGTGGCTGTGATTGGACAGCTGGCTACTTTTTAACTAAGTTTTCCCTCTGATCATTCCCGTGATGGGCCATATGAACTAGATTCAGGGGGCTCTGGATTTCTTCCTCGTCCAGCTATAGCTTTCTTGGTGATTATGTTTTGGAGGGCGAGGGGTAAAGTATTTTTTCCTCGACCTCCAAAAGGTTAACCCCTCCCCTTTGACGTATCTCCACGGCCTCGAGATCTAACCATTTTCTGTATCAAACAACAACAACAGTCAGTTGTAATTCAAGTGCAAACAGATAGTACACAGTGCAGAACATGCTTGCAGGGTGGGGAAGTGTATTCCGCACAATTATAAGTGCGGTCGCAGGTTGGGCTATGAGGACCGCACAATTTTGACTTGCGGCCGTAGAAATGGATCTGCAATCCGCACAATTATTAGTGCGATCACATATTTGAAATGCAGTCTGCACTTTAATCAACGTGGCCGCACATCAGACTAATAAAAATGTCAACTCTCTAAAGATAGAGATTTGGCTGTTTTGCGGCCGCACCCACTTTTCTATGGCCACGATGGGATTTCTGCGGTCTGCACAATTTCAAGTGCGGCCACAGAATCAGCCTTGACTAAGGAACCCTAATCTAAACTTCTGCAAACCGTAAAACTTCTTGTGCGACTGCAGATTTCAAAACATAATCGATCAGATATTTTAGGGTTTTCAATTTTTGCACAGATTTGACATGGTATTAACATTTAAGCATGAAAATCAAGTTACCCATTCCCCATAGAGCAATTATCAGTTGACCCAACACATTTTAATCCCCACATGATTATAAAAATTGAATTCTATTGACAGGTAGCCTAAAACTAGCTAACAAATTGTAAATTAAACTATAGTTTGAAAAATTATACAAGTAATTTAGGCATACCAGATATGAAGTAGTGCAAATGAGTAATCACAGATGTGGATTGAGTGTGGCAGACGATTTAAGAGTTGATTTCAATGTTTTAGGTCCTTGAGTCAGAGAGGGGGAAAATGTACAGTAACCCTAGGGTTACTATTTATACTGATGGGCTGACTTGATGAATAAATGGATGAGTGTGGCCGCAGAAGGAACACACTCTGTTACCTGGGGGCTCAAATTCCCTTGTTGATCTGCGGTCCGCAGAAATTGTGGTGCGATCGCATATTTTTGCTGTGGACCGTAGATTTTGATGTGCGACCTGGCCTCACTTTGGCAATTTCCCTGAAAAACTAAACTTTAGAGATTTTGCATTTTCCCTTTACAATTTGTGCGGTCCGCACTGCAATTGTGCGGTCGCAGTTCCCTTTTTGTTGTAGCAATCACAATTGTGCGGTCTGCACTTTTTCCATACTTAGCCAATTTTCTGAGCATAGTTCCTGTAAAATACACGTATCCCTGCAACACACTTCAAATCCAGTTAGCACAAAAATAACACTTATCTATAAAAGAAGAAAAGAGAAGAAAAAGAAAAAATGGGTTGCCTCCCAAGAAGCGCTTGAATTAAAGTCGCGACATAATGCAGATTACCATCACTTCAAATGAATAACTGCCACCACTTGGCCATCATCAACCTTTCCCAAATAATGCTTCACCCGGTGGCCATTGACTCAAAATACCTCATCATTTTTGTTATTGAACTCCAATGCACCAAAAAGTGTCACACCCACAATTTCAAAGAGACCACTCCACTTAGATTTCAGTTTCTCGGGAAACATCTTCAATCGTGAGTTGAACAACAAAACAAGATTGCCCACCTTGAATTCCTTGTTTCGAATGTATTTTCATAAAGGTACTTCATCTTCTCTTTGTACAAGGACGAACTTGCATATGCATGGTACCGAAACTCATCCAATTAATTCAAATGTGCAACCTGCAAGTTAGCGGTTGCATCCCAATCATCTTTAAAGCCCTCATGGCTTTGTGCTCAAGTTCCACCGGGAGATGAAAAGCTTTTCCAAACACCAACCAGTATGGAGACATCCTGATAGGAGTTTTGAAAGCAGTCTGATAATCCCATAGTGCATCATAAAGCTTCTTTGACCAATCCGTCCGGTTAGCATTCACTCTTTTGGACAATATACTCTTTATCTACCGGTTGGAGACTTCCACTTGACCGCTAGCTTATGGATGATAGGGAGTCATAACTTTATGAGTGACACCATACTTTCGAAGCAAAGTGTCAAAATATTTGTTGCAAAAATATGACCCCCTTATCGCTTATGATACCTGCAGAGTACCAAATCTTGTGAAAATACTCTTCTTCAAGAATGCCACCACACTTCTCGCTTCATTGTTGAGTATAGCAACGACCTCCACCCATTCAGACACATAATCAACCACGACCAAGATGTAGGTGTTTCCACAAGAACTCACAAAAGGACCCATGAAGTCAATACCCCACACATCAAAGATATCAATATCCAAAAAGGTAGTGAGAGGCATTTCATTCTTCTTCGAGATTCCACCAGCCCATTGGCATTCATCACATCGCTTCACCATATCACTGGCACCTTTGTAAAGAGTGGGCCAATAGAAATCGTAATTTAGCACTTTGGTCGTCGTTCTTGCCCCGCCATGGTGACCACCATAAGGCGAAGAATGGCAAGCCTCAAGAATAACATTTTTCTCTTCATGCGATATACATCTTCTAATTACCCTATCCATGCAAATGTGGAAAAGGTATGGCTCGTCCCAATAATAATCTTGATAATCCCGTTTGAGCTTTTTCCTTTGATTTTAAGGGAGCTCATCCGGGATGATTCCACACACAAGGAAGTTTGCTAGATACCTGAACCATGGCGCCTCCTTCATTGAAATAGCCAAGAGTTGCTCGTCAGGGAAGGAGTCATTGATTTCAAGGCCATCATGCGGCCTCCCCTCCTCCTCCAAATGAGACAAGTGGTCTGCCACTAGATTTTCACTCCCTTTTCGATCTTGGATGTCAATATCAAACCCTTGCAACAATAGCACCCGTCTACTCAACCTAGCTTTTAAATATTTCTTGCTCATAAGATAGCGAAGTGCCACATGATCTGTGTGAACAATAACCATTGCACCCATCAAGTATGGGTGAAACTTCTCAATTGCAAACACAATGGCAAGGAGCGCTTTCTGTGTAACGGTGTAATTTACTTGGGCATCATTCATGGTCTTACTAACATAATAGACCGGATAAAAAATCTTGTTGATATGTTGCACTAAAACTAAACCAACTGATACATCACTAGCATCACACATGAGCTCAAAAGGAATACTCCAATTAGGAGCGGTGATAATGGGAGTGGTTGTTAACTTGAACTTTAGAAATTCAAAGGCTCTCATGCAATCATCATTGAAGTGAAACTCAGCATCTTTCTCTAAGAGCTTGCACAATGGGTTCACGACTTTAGAAAAATCCTTTATGAAGCGCCGGTAGAACCCCGCGTGACCCAACAAACTTCTCACGCCTTTCACTGAGGTTGGAGGTGGAAGTTTAGAAATCACCTCTATATTTTCCTTGTCTGCCTCTATGCCCTTCTTTGAAATTTTGTGGCCAAGGACAATTCCTTCCTCGACCATGAAATGGAATTTCTCCCAATTTAGCACCAAGTTCGTTTCTTCACACCTTGCCAATACCTTATCCAAATTTGCCAGCAATCATCAAAGGAATCCCCAACTACCGAGAAGTCGTCCATGAATACTTCAATGTAGTCCTCTACCATATCCATAAAGATCACCATCATACATCGTTGAAAAGTCATCGATGCATTGCATAAGCCAAATGGCATCCCCTTGAAAGAGAAAGTGTCGTAGGGACAAGTGAAAGTTATTTTCTCTTGATATTCCGAGGCAATAAGGATTTGGTTGTAGCCCGAATATCCATCTAGAAAGCAATAGAAAGCACGGTCGGCCAACCTATCAAGCATTTTTTCAAGGAAGGGGAGTGGAAAATGGTCTTTCCTTGTGACTTTGTTTAGCTTCCGATAGTCTGTACACACTCTCCACCCGGTCACCGTTCTTGTAGGAATCAACTCGTTCTTGTCATTGGTGACCACTTTTATGCCCTCTTTTTCGGGACACATCACACCGGAGAAGTCCACAAACTGTCGAAAATAGGGTAGACCACCCCGACATCCAACCATTTGATAATCTCCTCTTTGACCACGTCTTGCATGGCTTTATTGAGTCTCCTTTGATGTTCAATGGAGAGTTTGGCATCTTCCTCCAAGTTAATCTTGTGCATTCAAAATGCGGGGTTTATTCCCCGAATATCCACCAAAGTCCACACAATAGATTTCTTTCTCTTGTGGAGCACCACCAATGTAGAGTCAACATGTGTTAGTCAAACAAGAAAAAAGAATAACCGGTAAAGTAGATCAAGGTCCAAGAAACTCATACCTGAGATTTGGAGGCAATGGCTTCAACTCCAAGATATGAGGCTCTTCAATTGAAGGCTTTGTAGGAGGATTTTTCCTATTCTCAATATCCAAGGAGAGTTTCCGAGGTGCATAGTTGTACAACCCCATTCCTTGCAAAGAATTAACACATTCCATGAAATCATCCATCTCGTCATCATCAAAGTTGAGCAAGACGACCTCCAATATATCACCCACATTAATCGTGGAACTTGTATCATCAATAATCACATCGGTCACCAAGTCCTGAATAAACACACTTCATTTCTATTCGGTTGCCTCATAGATTTGCACACATGGAACACCACATTTTTATCACCTACCCGAAAAGTGAGTTCTCCGGCTTCCACATCAACAAGAGTCTTCCCATAGCAAGGAAAGTTCCTCCAAGAATAATCATCACCTCATAGTCCACTTCACAATCAAGAATAACAAAATCCTCCAGGAGAATGAACTTATCAACACGAACCAATACATCTTCAATCACCCCCAACGGTCTCTTCATTGTACGATCAACCATTTTTATTCTCATAGATGTGAGTATTGGTTTCCTAATTCCCAAGGTCATGAAAACCAAATAGGGCATCAAATTGATACTCGCCCCAAGATCACAAAGAGCTTTGGCAAACTGGGCACTTCCAATAGTGCAAGAGATTGTGAAAGCACCGAGATCATCCAACTTAGGAGCCATCGAATGCACAATTGCACTCACTTAGTGAGTGACTTTGATAGTTTAAAAATTCATCGACCGCTTATTTGGTACGAATTCCTTTATAAACTTTGCATAATCGGGCATTTTCTCCAAGGCTTCAACTAATGACACATTTATCGAGAGATTTTTCATCATATCAATGAACTTTTTGAATTGATTTTTGCCATTTTACTTTGCAATCCTTTGAGGATATGGAGGAAGTGGCTTAGGCAATGGTGCCTTAGCCTTTTGCACTACCGGTTCCGATTTGTCAATCACATGATCCCTAGACGGGTTCACTTCCTCTTGAGACTCTTCCAACGTGTCATCAATATCAATTTGCACCTCATCATTTGTTTGCACTACATTGGTTGGGATCTCCTCTTCTTCGACCACTTGATCATCATCCACAAGTTGCCTTTAACTTGAGGTGGGTGTATTTCCATCTCTTCCACTTTTTGTAGTAACATCCATGGCATGCCCCGTATTGTTCCCACTTTTCGGGTTCACCACAGTATCACTTGGTAGTGCCCCCTTAGGACGAGAATTTAAAGCTTTAGAGATTTTCCTCATTTGTACTTCTAAGTTTCCAATATATGTGTTGTGTAAAGCAAGTTGGGCATCGGAATCGGTTTTCCTATTCTTCTTGATCATTATAGGAATCATCTTGATCAAATCCACTATCATCTTGCACAAAATTGTCCACTCTTTGTTGCACTTGTGGACTTCTTGTTCTTCTCTTGTTCACCATCATATTTACTCCCTCCATTGCATTGACTTGACTCGGGTTTTGAACTTGTTGAAGTTGAGCCTTTGCCAATTGGTTCATGGTGGTTGTCAACTCGGCTACGACTTGACCATGGTCATGCAACTCTTTTTGAAGAAGAATCACATTGAGATCACCTTGTGGAACATTGGCCCGAGATTTCCATGCCGATGAAGTATCCGCCATCTCATCCAAAATATCACACGTCTCCACATAAGGTGTAGTCATGAAGTTCCCACCGGCAATTTGATTCACTACACATTGGTTGGTTTTATTGATCCCCGATAGAAAGTCTGTTGAATCATGTTCTCTGTCATATCGTTGTTGGGGCACTCTTTCACTATTATTCTGTACCTTTCCCATATCTCGTGTAATGGTTCATTGGGTTATTGCTTGAATGCTAGAATTTCATACGGAAGAATAGCTATGTGCGGGAGAGAGAAGTACTTAGAAATAAATTTCTTCGCTGGTTCATCCCAAGTACGAATGGAATGATTTGGCAAAAGTTCCAACCAATCTAAAGCTTACCCCCATAGAGAGAAGGGAAAAAGCCTTAAGCTCAAAGCATCCCCGTAGACATTAGTTTTTTTGCTCCCCCAACACGTATCTACGAACCCCTTCAAGTGTTTATATGCATTTTGACCCAGTGTACCAGTGAAGAACCCTCGTTGCTCGAGAAAAGTGAGCATCACATTGGTTATTTGTAAATTGGCCGCCCTAATGGGGGGAGGGACTATAGCACTTGAATACCCTTCATTTGGAAACACCCAGTGTTGAGCCACTCGTGGTGGGGGTGGGAGTGGAGTGGTTACATTTTCTTGAGGCGCTCAGCCTCGTCTTCACACCTTAATTCAAGGTTATGAAAACAGTCGATGCAATAATAGTACCCAACAAGAGTCGGGGTCGAATTCCGCAAGGAGATATAGATGGGAGTTAGTAGTATATATTGTAGCGTGTGAATTTGAATATCTAAATTTAGTCTTCCACAAAATTTGGTTGTTTTAAGGTCTAATTCAAACTACGATTGCAAGTTGAGAAATAAAACTAGGAGATTGTTTTTGTTGTTTTTCAAATGTTGTAAAAAGCCTAGGGCTTTTGCCTAATGGGATATAAAATTTAAAGCTTGTTTTATTGGTCGGGGTGTATTATAGTTATCAACACTCGATTAACCACTCAATACCTCTCGGTCAGAGAGTGATTTTGCCCAATTTGTCTTTCTCAAGACCAAATGGGTATTGAACAAACGGTTGATAAAAGCTCAAGTCGGGTTATTACTATCTCTAGATTGAACCCTTTAATTGGGATTATTAATCTCTCGATTGACCTAATTTCTTGTTAGCCAAGTTTTCCTAGACTAAGTATCTCTTTCTCAAGTAGAGACCAAGTCAAATAGGCATGAACTAATGTTTGCAACCATCAATTCCACAAATAAAAGCAAGAACAAGGCTAAATAATAAACACCCAACCATAAACAATCATTAAATTAAACACCCATTAAGTTTACACAGTAGGGTTAGGTTACAACCCTAGTGAAAATCTAGCTACCCATGCTTAAAATGTAAAAAATAGAAGAAGAAGATGAAATGATAACTAAACTCATATTGAAAGATTAAAATGATAAAATCTAAGTTAAAATAGCTCAAAATATGAAAAACTACTAAAAAGGGTAAGAGGAAACGGCTATTGTAGCAGTGATGTCAAAAGTTGACGTAAAACTGTGAAACTCGTCTATTTATACAGGGCTGGAAATTTCAGACAAAAATGCCTTTCGGGAGGTTCTGTTGCCGCAAAATTCCATGTGCGGTCTGAACTTTTCTTTAGCTTGACAGGATTGGAAGTCTGCAGCCACATAATTTTTGTCTGCGGCCGCAATGCACTCTTTCTGCGGTCCGCACTTTTAAATGTGCAGTCGCACCTTGCTCTTCCATGGTCCGCATTTTTACATCTGCGGCTGCATAGATCTTCTTATGCGGTCCGCACTTCTAGGGGACTTGGAATGCACATACTCTGAACTTTTCTCCTAGCTCAGCTTTTGTGGTCGCACAATTCATGTGTGGACCGCACATTGCACCAAACTCTGCTAGATTTCCTTCATCATCTACGGTTGCAAATGATATTTTGCGGTCCGCACTTCTAAGCTTATGTGCCTTTTATGCCTTTGAGTTCAGATTACGTTTTTTTGAGTTGGATTTCATCTCGGGAGTTCATCTTCCCATATTCCTGCAATTAAACATATTTCATTAGTTTTCGGGAACACAATTAAACGCTTTTGAGCTAAAACGAAAGCTAAAAGGCGCTAATAAGTAGTCAAAATCCCCACTTATTAATCGAGACCGAGGCTGGCAGGGGAATTTTGTTCGGGTAAAAAGCGAATATATGATCCCTCCGTAGTTCCTGCCATTCCCCGAGAAGTGGAATGCATCTCGTATGTGTAGTCTTTCCTTAAGTGTCAATTTTCCTTTATTTCTTTTCTCATCGCCAGTATTTATGGTCGTGCAACTGTTGCCAGGGTTCCCAATATGGTCCCCCTGCTCAAGAAGTGGATTGAAGGAATCTACAAGAAGATGTCCTACTATGAGTGCGCATGGCAAAAATTTTCGAAAGGCATATGGGAGGTCTGTTCTCATGGTAAAGCTCTAAACTAAATAGTTATTACTACGTCCTAAATTTACATAATGCTGACGTCTTTTCCATTTTGTCGCAGGTTTGCCTAAGACGACCAAACTTAGGCTGCTGGATAGGGACACATATTTGTCCTTACCTGTCGATCCCTCCATTTCGGAATAGCCTGGGGATACCACGGGGGGAGAATAAGATGAAAAGAAAGTCCTCGGGCTCCCCGAATCCCGAGGCAAATATAAAAAAGAGGGCGGCTACCCAGGCTCGTAAGCCCAAGAAGAATACTAAGTCTAGGATACGGGACCTTGACTTCCTTCACCTACTTAGGGACGAGCCCGAAAAAGACTACATCAATGTCGCCCATGGATCGACCCATGTCGGGGAGCAAGCGACTACCAAGGGAAGGGGCCACGAGGCCGATCCTCTTCCAATTCAAGAGGCCGAAGTGGAGGCAGATGTTGTGACCTCCCAAGAAACCGTTCTTGTATTTAAGGAGGTGACTGATGTGATCGATATCATATAGACGTCCTCCTATACCGAGTCCATTCTTGAATTGGCCCAAGCGGGCAAGGAAAAGTTAAGCGAAGGAGTTCAGGGCGCAAACGACCCTCTCTACTCCTTCTTCGATGGCATGGACATGTCCACATTGGAAGATTTTTCCGGGCTGGGTGACTTGGAGATCCCGAAGAAGGTCGCAACCTCAGGAGCTGGTGGGCCGAGTTCGATCCCAAAACTTGTGAAGCGGTTTCCCGCGCCGAGCGTGGACCCTCGCCGCAAGAGAACAGTCATTCTTACGGTCGCGGAGGATGCTCAGGTTCTATTCGCTCCAGTGAGCGTAGCTAGATACCTCCGATGCCTAGTAACCAAGGAGGTCCAGGCAAAGATGAATGAGGTGGGCGCATCAAGGATTTTCAATGAGGCATAGCAGGCGCCGAATCGGGTAAGGCATCAACACTTTGACATTCCCTCGTGAATTCCAGTTAAGTTTTGATATCTCTTACAATTTTTGTTGTTTTGCAGGCCTCGGTGATTCACCATGAGTGCTTCCTCCAGCACTGCTTGGAAATCATCCAGCTCGAGTTCGAGCTCAAAGAGCAAGTCCTGAAGAAGGACATGTACAGGCTTCTCAGTCAGAAACAGGACGGGGAGCGTCAGAGACCTCCAGGTCGAGCTGGAAAAGGATCAGAAGAAAGCTTCGACCTTAACGCAGGAACACACTAACTTGGTCGATAAGGTAAAGGTCTTTGAAGCTAAAAACAAGGAGCTAGTCGTGGTGACTAACAGCATACCTCGTAGGACCAACAGAAGATCGACCTAATCGACCAGCTACGAGCCAAGCTGAACTAGGTCAAGGCCATGACCTTAAAAGGTGGAAAGGCATAATGGACATGTTGTCTTCGGAGAAGGAACCCGCGAATGTGGAGCTGGCATCGGTTGAGAACCAACTCCGGGTGGCGAAGGAAAAAGCTGGCAAATGGTCTCAACTAAATTATGATCTCCGAGTAAAACTGAGCTCAACTATCGTAGTGCGATATGCCCTTGGTAGTATGAGGCAATGAAGTCCAAATTGGACACAACCACCGCCGATGCTGATGAAATGGTAGCTCAATACAAGGCTGATGTGGAGGCAGCCGAGACTCGCCTAATGACAAAGGATGAATATGTGAAGCGGTTGTCGTGAAGAGAGACCGTTGAAGAGATCCATGCCCGATGTTTCGACCTATCGACCGGGATGAGGAAGCCAAAAAGCTCAAGGACGAGGCAAATGAGCTCTATGGGTCTGCACGTGCTGAAGTCTCCGAGGGTTTTGAGGGCTCCAACGGTTCTGATGACGAGTCGGGCCCCGGTGAAGACCACGCGTAGATGCCTTAGTACTTTTTTAGTTTTTGTCTTTCCCTCGTGTATATTTTTTTTGTGTTTATTTTGAGGCATTTTTTATTAGGCCTTTGTAAATATACTTTAGAATAAAATTTTCCCTTTCTGGAAATATCATGTCTTTTACTTTTCCAACATCTTTTTATAATTTCTATTCATGTAATGTTTTTGATGCCTTAGCATAGAATCAAATGTAGTTAGGGGCATTCATTGTTTGGAGGTCCGAATAAAGACCGATCTCATTACAACTTTGTTTGCTCGAGGCTTTGAAACCTTTGTGTGACTGGAGGTTTTCAAGATGCTTAAGTGATTTTAGACAATGCTTTTGCCGAGGGTAACCTTTTAGCAGGTTTCCAATTTTTATAAAGACCTTACTTTTTGGTTACGAGCTTTGAACGTCTCCGAGCTGCTTTTAGGGTGGCCGTAGCCTTTTGTGTTTGGGCACCACCTAATAGGTCGGGTGCCTCGGGGATTTGTAACCCCGATCGTCTGAACATTCTTCAGGCGATAGCCTCTGTATTGGTAAAAAAGAGTTTCACACGTAATCCTACTCTTGACAACTCAGCCAGTTATGTGGACACAGGAGAACGTGACAGCTGGATGTGATTCTTTGAAGAGGTACGGAACAAAGAGGCACGATTTAATAAACCCTCGAGCTCATCAGCCACGGGAAACTCAACCTGATCAAGACAGGGAAGAGACACAGTCAGAATGAATCTGGACAAAGCTACGGGCAGATTCAAGAACCCACAATTGATTACTCGTACATTATGTAACTGTACCCCAATTACCGTTATCCTTTGTAACACCCCATTAATATCATAATTAGTCATTAATGGGCAATCATAGAAAGAGTTGTACGTTATATCAAGGAATCTCCTATATAAGGGAGGGGAATACAGCTTGTAAAGGCATCTGATTCTCGAATACAATCTACTTTGCTTTTCAATATTTCTGCGATATTGTCTATTGTTCATTTTTCTCTATTTTCTTGATTATCAGTAACCCGTGTTCATCCTAGAAATAGCTTTAGTCAAAGGATCTAATTCTTTGGTTAAACAAATTGGTTCTGTTACCGGGAATCTGATAATCTTTGTTTACTTTTCAAGCGATATCCTCTTAACTATGTTGAACTCCAACGACAACAACCAACAAAGGAATGGAACCCCAATTCCATCACCTTCAAGAACCCCGTGTGGTTCAAGGGAAAAATCCCCAGAAAGATCCAATAACAACAATGATAATAATGATCAAACCGTGGAACATGATCGAGTAAAGCAAATGATTGCAGAGTATGTGATCCAAGCTTTGCAAGAATTTGAAGGAGATTACCGGCAGTGTTACCTGCACCACCGACACCACCCCCCAATAATACCATCACCATGGAAAATCCTCAATCTAGGTTGACAAACTCAGGAAGGGGAGATACTCCTAATGAATCTCTCGAAGTGAGACCAGGTATATCTAATAACTCTGAATTACAACATTTACTACTAACCATGCAGAAACAGATGAAGGAGCAGAACGATCGCATCGAACAAATTCCTGGAGTACCGCCTATTATCAAAGGCATTGATATTGATAGGTATTCTCAACAACCTTGGAAGCCAAGTGCGGCACCCTTGCCTATACCCAAGAAGTTTAAAATGCCTGACGTTCCCAAATATGATGGAACAACTGACCCACGTGATCATGTGACTGCTTTCACTACTGGAGTAAAAGGCAACGACTTAACAAAACAAGAGATTGAATCAGTCCTTGTCAAAAAATCTGGGGAAACACTTACCAAAGGAGCCCTAACCTGGTATTCTCTTCTCCCTGAAAATTCTATTGACTATTTTGCTGAGCTTGCAGATTCATTTATAAAAGCACACTCTAGTTCACAAAAATTTGAGAAAAGAATGGAAGACATATTCAAAATAAAACAAAGAGACACGGAACTACTCCGTGAGTTTGTAGATAGGTTTTAACGAGAAAGAATGCAATTACCCAGGGTTCTTGATAATTGGGCAGCCATGGTATTTGCAAGAAACCTAAACGATGAGAGCTCAGAAGCCACGAGACGACTTAAGGAAAGTCTAAGAGAATTCCCCTCTACAACATGGAACGATGTATATAACAGGTATAGTACTAAACTCAGAATAAAGGAAGATATCATTGCTCGTTCAAGAGATGAAGATCATTCCAGATCCAGACGTCCTGAATCAGACAGAAGATCAGGTAAAAACAGGTACGATCCTTACTTAGGACCCTCGGGACGAGATATTCGTCCCAGGTTCGAAAACACTAGGTCAGACTATAGACCACCAGGAAGAGACGTAGTCTCATCCTCATCTAGATCCAGAAAAGATCAAGATGAATGACCTAGAGGTAATACCCGAATTGAGGATCATACCTTTAATGTAAGTCCTACTGAACTTGTCTCAGTATTGAGGAACATGGGAGACAAGGTTAGGTGGCCCAAAGAGATACGATCAAATCCAAATAGAAGGAACCTAGATCACTGGTGTGAATTCTATAACGATCATGGGCACAAGTGCGAATTGCAGATTTTTACAAGGTGAAGTAGAAAATTTATTGAAACAGGGCTATTTAACAGAATTGTTTAGTGATAAAGGTAAACAGGCATATATGAGGAACAGGCAGGAGCCCCCAAAGCCTCCTTCTCCAAAACAAACTGTCAACGTGATACACGGAGGTGAAGAAGTAAAGGGAGTGGTCTGCAAAATGACCAAAAGTTCACAATTACACATGGAAAACGGGTTCGTGAAAATCTGGAAGCGGACGATATAACCTTCGATGATGCAGAGATCGGCGGATTAATGCTTCCTCACAAAGATGCTCTGGTAATATCTTTACTTATTCATGACACTTATGTAAAAAGAGTGTTGATTGATCCAGGTAGTTCAGTCAATATCATTTTGCTAAGAGTCTTGGAAGAAATGCTATTGGGGAATCAAGTAATCCCAAGGGAACGAGCCATATCAGGGTTTGATAACTCCACGGTTATTACAAAAGGAGAAATTGAGCTTAGCACTTATGCTGAGGGGGTGATCAAAAGTACCAGGTTCCAAGTCATCGATACTGACATGGCTTATAACGTAATCGTGGGAAGGCCATGGATCCACGACATGAAAGCAATACCCTCCACCTTGCATCAGGTAATTAAATTCCCCTCTGAATGGGGGATTCAACAAATTAGAGGCGATCAGAAAACCGCAAGAAATATAAACTTTGTGGTACACTACAACAAAAGAATAGAGGTGGAAGAATCACAAGATAAGGGAATCTCCCAAGCGGGTAACACCGCCCAAACAAGCATGGAAGAAATTACTACCAAACAGTTACAGAAGGTATTATTGTTGAAACAGAAGGTGATTCAAGTTGCCACGGAAGGTGCATTGGACCACATGGATGCAGATACCAGACCGGACGTCATTCATGAACCGGAGGAAGACGAGCACATCAAAACAACTACGGAAGAGCTCGAAGTTGTTCCATTGTCTGAACAAAAGCCTGAAAAGATTGTGTATATGGGCACGAGGCTGGGCCCCGGTCGAAGAGAAGAAAAGAAAGCAAGGACCATTCAAGAACCAAGTGATTGACGAAGAGGTACAGAAACTCTTGAAGATTGGTTCGATACGAGAGGTAACGTACCCTAAATGGATAGCTAACACTGTGGTAGTACCTAAAAAGAATGGCAAATGGAGATTATGCGTAGATTATACTAACTTATATAAAGCATGCCCCAAAGATTCATTCCCATTACCACATATAGATCAAATGATTGGTGCCACTACAGGTCATGAATTATTAATCTTTTTAGATGCATATTCTGGTTATAATTGTGAGCATGTGATTTTTACTCGCCGTATCGTCCTATAAAAATCCCAATAAATCAATTGATTTTATAAATATTGATTGACTTTTCAGTAATTAATTGTAAATCATTTGTATTGCTTGCATATCCATAATTCATCTTTCAAAATCATTGAAAATTCTACATTATGAAGTTATTAGTTATAATTAATTAAATGATAGACAAATAACGAGTATTTAACGTAATGTAGTTTTTAATAACTAATTACTATAAAAATTAACCATTTTTTATTCGATAAACCATAGATTTAACTAAGAATATATAATCGATTGTTTTATTCTTAATTAATATGTAAATATATGAAAATAAGGTTTGAAATTAATTGCTACATTTTTATTAGTTTAGAGTTTAATTTAATTAGAACAATTAAGTTAATTAAATAAAGGAAAAATCGGACCTGGGCCAAGAAGTACCCAGGCCCAATCCCCATATGCCCAAACAACCCAGGCCCAAACCAAACCCCTTACCCGGCCTGCCCCAGCCTGACCAAACGACACCGTTTGGTTTAGTCGGTTAAATCCTGGCCATTGATCAAAATAGATCAAACGGCCAGGAACTCACCCCCCCNTCTTAATTAATATGTAAATATATGAAAATAAGGTTTGAAATTAATTGCTACATTTTTATTAGTTTAGAGTTTAATTTAATTAGAACAATTAAGTTAATTAAATAAAGGAAAAACCGGACCTGGGCCAAGAAGTACCCAGGCCCAATCCCCATATGCCCAAACAACCCAGGCCCAAACCAAACCCCTTACCCGACCTGCCCCAGCCTGACCAAACGACACCGTTTGGTTTAGTCGGTTAAATCCTGGCCATTGATCAAAATAGATCAAACGACCATGAACTCACCCACCCCCCCGGACTATATAAGTGTCCTAACCTAACCCCATACCCCCCATTCTAATCAGAAACT